>APFE030259225.1:0-19610 GCA_000404065.3 Pinus taeda
TAGTTGTGAGTGGTATGCTTCCTGGTTTCCATAATTTTGCTTTCCATTTTTCTTGCTAACCTGAATGCCTTCTCTAATGAATCAGGTTCCCACAGGCGAACATCATGTTGGATATTATCCTTTAAAGACCCTATGAACACATCAATCCTATGCTCCTCTGGAATATCTTTTACCCTTATGTTCAATTTTTGGAACTCCTCAATGTGCTCCATTATTGAACCTTTTGTTTGAGACTTATCAATTGGCTAAAAAAAGTGTTGCTTTTTGTATCCTCATAATGTGTTATCAATTCTTCCGTTAAAAATTTCCCAAGTGATAAACTGTTTACGAGAACAAAGCCATTGATACCATACAAACTGATTTGGTTCCAAATATAAAGTTGCCATACGTACCTTTTGTGTGTTTTGCACATTATTGAGATCGAAGAATTGCTCCATCTGTAATATCCATGTGGCGGAATCCTTGCCATCAAACTTCCTCATATCGATTTTTGGAACATGGTGAGTCTTCGATCCAACATTAGAGTCTATGGACTCATGATTAACATTTCTTTTGTTCTCATCATGAGTTTCCTTTAGTACTCTTTCACCCTTATTGACTATTTCTTGTAGCAACTTATCCATCTTATCATCCATGCCATCAATTTTAGCGTCCATGCCATTCACCTTAGCTTCCATTCCATCCATCTTAGCTTCTACACCTTTCTTTAAACCATCCATCTTAGCTTCTACATCTTTCCTTAAACCATCCATTTTAGATTCTGTTGCTTTTTGTGCAAGTGACACTCGTTGCACTTGTTCTTGTAATTTTGATATATCATATAGCATTTCTTCTTCTTCTTCATGAGTCCTGCTAGAGCTTTCAGGCTCCTTACTAGGTGTTTGCATTTTCTTTCCTCGGGGCATCAGTTACCGATAATAATTCTCTAATATGCCCTTTAAATTCCTTCAAAATAAATTTTCAAACCAAGATTAAGCAAAAATTAAACAAAATCTACACACCTTTTTTCACTTTGTAGGAGCTCGATATTGCCTCTGATGTATCTCTATACTTTCTCATTATCTAGTTCTGAATTTGTGACCTGTAGTAGCCCTCTGTGTCCTCTTTCCAATGCCACAACTCTGACCCAAATTGGATTCTTCAAGGAAGAGTTATACGAAATCTCTCACAGTGACTTGATTATAGACTAGTTCAGTAGAGCGAACTTGTATGACGTACCACGAGTCACTGTTTCAACCTTTGGATCTAAAAACCACCCACAAGAAACTAAAGTCCATCCCCTTTCTGTAAATTTTTACAAAATTGCAATCCGATCCTCAGGGAGAAAGTTATGACGATTTTCGCCAGGTCACCTGTTTTGAATGTAATTCAGGAGTCTGAAACAAGACCAACTTCCTCAGATCATATCTCCGAAAATATTGCGTAAAAAGCTCTGAAATTCGGACCCAGCGTTCAGCGTCAATTCTTCTCAAATGGGTTTTTTTTGCGACTTCTGAAAGGTCACAGAAAAACAGTTATAGCAAAAATTCCACGATGACCTGTTTGGAGCAGCGAAACCCTAGAATCCAAAGCTCTGATACCAAATGTTATGAAACCAGCTCAAGAAAAGATATAAAGATAGATCAACGACTTAGAATTCAGCCCTCTTCGAGGGGGCACCTCCTTTTAACATACATAAATGAACAATTCTTGGATGATACAAATGACAAAACCTCCTTTCTATATATAGGAGTCTAAGGAGTCACAATATAATCCAGCCGACCTAACAATAATAATATAAAGCCACAAAATAATAATAGAGGGATTCTATGGGGCACAAAAATAACAATATGTGGGTAATAGGGGCACAACAATATAAATAAGGGGTATAACTACCATAGTAATGGGGTAATCACTAGTATTATAGGGACCCAACATTTTCAATATAATCTACGAAGATCTCCCTATGCATCACTGCCTTTACCCGATAACGTGTTGAAACCAGCATTAATAAAGGGCATGAAAGAACAATGGATTGAAACATTAAACATTACGGGAAAAGGGGATATTTATCAGGAAATTTTTGCTGACATAATTGATTTATGCATCAACAATTCGAGAGGCAGTACACGAATCAAATCAGTAGAACATGATCAGTTTGTAAGAGAAAATAAAATCCCATCAAAAGGAGTAACGCGTGTGGAAATTGGAAATTTATTTGAAAATTTTAAAACTGATATACTAGGAACACTGACTACACAATTGGATGTTTTGCAGGCCAAGCAAAATCAAATAGAGGCGGAACAAAATTTGGCAATCTTCTGCCCCAGATGCAGGAAGAAGCATAGCCATAAGGAGTGTCCACTAGATGTAGTGCAAACATGCACCATCTGTACAAGGGATCACTCTACGGAAAATTGCCCCTCACTACCTGGACTGAAAGCAGTATATAAGGAGGCAGAAGAAGAGCCAGAAGCAGTGTATTTGCTCAACCAGCGCCATTAGTGGCAGCCACGACAAACTGGTATGTTTTCAGACCTAGCTTCTTCTTTTCAGTATTCGCAGTATAATGCTCAACAGTATAATACATGGCAAAGTCATTTTCAGCCTCCATTTCCAAACTGGTCTCCCCACTTGTGGTGGTACCAAAAAAGAATGGGAAATGGAGAATCTGTGTGGACCTATAGGGAGTTAAATACTTGGACGACTTTACTCCATACGGAGATGAGTTTCATCCAGCACTGGATACACTAGAAAAAGTCCTACAAAGTTGCATTGCTACTAGGCATTGTTTAAGCCATGAAAAATGTTATATGATGATGACGGAAGGACTTATTTTAGGAAACTATATTTCAACAGCTTGCATTTAGGTAGATCCAGCCAAAATCCAAATACTTTTGCTTATTCCTACTCCTACCACTCAAACAGAGGTACATAGCTTTTTTGGATTCTCTGGTTACTAAAGAAGGTTTATAGAACATTATTCACGTATTTCTGCACCCTTGTATGCACTAACTGGTAACGTCGATTTTCTTTGGACAGAGAAATGTGAATGTGCTTTCAAGGATCTGAAGAAGCTCGTATCTACAGCCCCAGTCCTTCTAGGACAAAATTGGGATTTTCCATTCCAGATATCATCTGATGCCTCCGACATAGCCATTGGAGCGGACCTTGGACAGGAAGAGGATAGAAAACCATATGCAATTTATTACATTAGCAAAAATCTATCCCCTGCTGAATTAAACTATACTGTCACTGAAAAGTAATTTCTAGCCGTTATACATGCTGTTAATAAATTCAGACATTACATTACTGGATATCCTGTTATCTTGTACACAGATCATTCTGCTATAAAATATTTAGCAAAAAAGCCTATCACAAATGGAAGAATAACTAGATGGTTGATTTTATTGCAGGAATTTGATATTACAATCAAGGATCGACCCGGGAGAGAAAACCCAATAGCTGATTTCCTCTGAAGAATGCCAAAGCAAGTTGATGCAGCAGCAGTTGAAGATCAATTTCCAGATGAGCATCTCTTTGCTGTTGCTGTTGAAACACTCTGGTATGCTGACGTTTCCAATTACCTAGCAGTAGGTAAGTTACCAAAGCATCTAACCCCTAATGAGCGAAAACAAATTGTTCAGCGAAGTACTATATTTTCCTGGATTTGGGGGCTATTTGTTTCACACAGGGGCAGACATGCATATCAGGAGATGCATTCGAGAGGATGAAATTTTTGACATATTGAAAGCCTGCCATGACCAACCATGTGGTGGACATTTCGCTGATCACAGGACTGGACATAAAGTGTTACAAACAGGGTATTATTGGCCCACAATTTTCAAAGATGCAAAGAAATTTGTCCAAGCATGTGACAGTTGCCAGAGAGCGGGACGCCCTAGTCAGTCGGATGAGATGTCTTTGAACCCATAGCTAGTCATCGAACCATTTGAGCAATGGGCTCTTGATTTTGTGGGACCAATCAACCCACCATCAAACCAGAAAACATACATTTTGGTGGCAACAGAATACTTCACCAAGTGGGTTGAAGCAGAGGCATTGCCAAGAGCCACAGAAGAATCTATTATATAGTTCATGTTCCATCTATTTGTACGTTATGGCCTTCCAAGAGAGATAATTACAGACGGTGGACCACAGTTTGCTGGAAACAGAATAGCTGCAACACTCAACAACTATCATGTCCAGAATAAAATTACTACTCCATATCACCCACAGGCAAATGGGCAAGTAGAAAGTAGAAATAAAATAATAGAAACAATTCTAACAAAAACTGTTGCATCACATAGACGTGATTGGGCTGCCAAACTACCTGAAGCACTGTGGGCTTATAGAAAAACATGGAGAAGCACCACCCGTTACTCACCTTATCAGCTAATGTTTGGAAAACAACCTATTTTTCCTATAGAATTTGAAATCCAAACATTACAAACAACACAGGAAGTTGGTTTAGACCTAACTGAGGCACAGACTAATTGACTACAACAGATCAATGAGCTGGATGAAATTAGGCTCTCTGCACTTCAACACACTGCCCTGATACAGTAGCAGAGAGCTAAATGGCATGATGCTCTCATTAAAAATAAAGTCTTCCACGAAGGAGACTGGGCTCTTTTATACGACTCCAGGTTTCAGGACTTCCCCGGGAAACTCCAGGCTCATTGGCTGGGACCATATGAAATCCAAAAAGTACATGACAATGGTACCCTTACCCTAATTACTATTGATGGTTCTAGATATGCCTTTAAGGAAAATGGCCATCGAGTCCATCTCTATCGCAAACCACTTACTCGGGAATCCTTTTGCCATCAACTACGCCAAGATTCAGATATGGAGATCTTAGGGGAGGAAGAAAAGTCTTCCTCACCTGTAATTCACTAAGGAATTTACTTTTCTTTACAATCTGTACATAACTTCTTGAGTTAATTTTGTACATATCTTTGAAACAAGTTTTTCTACCTCTGTTGTTCCTTTTCCAAAGGAACAACACATTTGTTTTTTGCTATTCCTTTTCCAAAAGGAGAAACACTTTTGATTTCTGTTGTTCCTTTTCCAAAGGAACGACATTTGTGTGTTTTTGTTGTTCCTTTTCTAAAGGAACAAAACTTTTGATTTTTGTTATTCCTTTTCCAAAGGAACACCACGTTTGTTTTCTACTGTTCCTTTTCCAAAAGGAACAACACTTTTGATTTCTGTTGTTCCTTTTCCAAAGGAACGACATATGTGTGTTTTTGTTGTTCATTTTCCAAAGGAACAACACTTTTGATTTCTGCTATTCCTTTTCCAAAGGAATGACATTTGTGTGGTTTTGCTATTCCCTTTCCAAAGGAACAACACTTTTGTTTTCTGCTGTTCCTTTTCCAAAGGAACAACACTTTTGATTTATGTTGTTCCTTTTCCAAAGGAATGGAATTTATGTGTTTTCGTTGTTCCTTTGCTAAAGGAACAACACGTTTTCTTTCCGTTGTTTCTTTTACAAAGGAACAACACTTTTTTATTTTTGTTGTTCCTTTTCCAAAGGAACAACATTTTTGTGTTTCTGCTATTCCTTTTCCAAAGGAACAACACTTTTTCTTTCTGCTGTTCCTTTTCCAAAGGAACAACATTTTTTTGATTTCTGTTGTTCCTCTTCCAAAGGAACGGTATCTGTATATTTTTTTGTTCCTTTTTCTGAAGGGACAACATTTGTGAACTATTGTTGTTCCCTTCCTCAAAAGGAACACCACTTGTATGATTTTGCTCTCCTTGTAAAACAACGTGTTCCTTTTGCTATTCTAAATTGAGGATGCTTATTGCTAATGTTCTTTCAAGTCTTTTTGAATACGGCTATGCACTTATGTAATGGGAACAAAAACACAGCATACGGAAATCAGTCAATCATAAATCGCTATCTTTATAAGAAACTGCCCTGAATTGCTGAGAAGACACAAGGAAGGACATGCTTATTCATCATCTTTTGCTGCCATTTCTCTACTAATTATGTTTTGATTGGTTATCTGTATCGTGATCGTCTCTTTTTAATCTTCTTTGATTATCATCCAGCAATAAGAGCAAAGGATCTATACCTTCCTATTGGGATATTAAGACTTTTTCCACCATTCCTACTCTTAAGGAGTGTTGAACCACCCTTTGTGTATGAAAAAAAAGAAAAAAGGGAGCAAAACATGGTTTTTAAAATTGTCAAATTGCAGGATATGAAGTCTCATTACGAGCTGGCCTACCATGATCATCAAGATGGAAGCAAAGTATCATTCCCACTATGGCCACCACACCAGGGAAATGGTCCAAAAGGTATATCAAAAAAACAACCCTTGGAACAGGAGGTCTCATCACGAGCCGGCCTGCCCACTATTCGCTCCTTCCTCGTGAATGGCATTATGGCTAACTGGTCACAAAGCTAGCATAATGGCCTACATTTTGACATTGCACAATGTTTCCTAGCATACACAAAGGACTATGGTTCCAAGGGTGAAACAAACAACTCTGCCAAGGTTATGGACACCTGTCGGCAGCAGAGCAGTGTTAATGGTATTGGAGTCGCATTATTTACACCAATAGATAAGTGGATTGCATCCTTTTTTTTCCTATGTCGTGGTAATCAATTATATGATATTATCCCAACCATATAACACATGACTATATATTATCACCAATCATTACAGAACCAGTGACAATGACCGCATGAGACTCTCTATTTACGACAAATGTCTTATCTCCGAACTTCCATCAAATCACCGCAGTCTCTTACGTATTAAAGCGACGCAACTTTATACCTCAGTTTCAGTAATAAGCTGTTTTTGTAAGCATGGCATATTGCCATACGCTGTTCCTTAAAGACCTTGCTGCAGAACAGGCGCTGCTCCTTTATTTAACGGCTGGGACAGCCTATCACATTGCAGGGGGGGAGGTTAACCTCATCATTCCCCAGAGCACGTGTCAGCTCACCATTTGGGAGATTGTGCACTCGGGTATAGCACGGCTCAATGGTATTATCACTTTCTATTTTTTTCTTTTCTTTTTTTCTTTCTGCATGAGTTGCTTTTCAAAGCCATTTCCACTGCATACGCCATAGCATGAGAGTTTGAACGAGTGTTATGCCATCAGCTTCTCTGCGTTTCAACAAATAGTTGTTCTTCCTTTGAGAGTTTGCAGTGAAACTATGGGGGGAAGGTTAGTTCGCAGAGAACCGCAAGTGTTAACTTTTTCAGCTGCAGCCCGGGAAATCCTAGAAAGAGCAGGATGGCTGACCTATCTTAACCGCCTGAAGGAGTCCAGTGAAACAATAGCGATTGAATTTTTACAGAATTTGCAAGAGGACTACTCCATAGTAAGAGGAAAACGTATAACAGTCACCGATGACATAATCGCAGAAGTCTCGGGACTACCAGCCACTGGACCAGTATGGATGATAAAGAAGGAAAGGCTGCAGAAGATTTTAGAAATCTTTCAGGACGAGGGACAGAGCCTGACAATTCGAGGAAAGGGGGTGTTGCCAGCAACACTAGGAGAGCCGTGGGCAGAATTATCAAGGACCATCCAAAGCTACATCACCTGTGAAGGCAGAAAAGACATGGTAAGACCACGACATCTTAAACTCCTAGCTGTTCTAAAACAAAAATGCTCTGTAAATTTACCTGCATTGTTGAATTCATTACTTCATGACATCGCACGAAACATGAAAAGAGCACAGCACGTAGAGTCAATCGTCAGCCACCACGGATTAATTCGGTTGATAGTCAACCATAGTCTCACCCATCAGCAGAGCTGCTGGGAAGAACTAATTACCATCGTCAATGGAGGGTTGGCCGCACCCAAACGTCTGAAAAAAAAAAAAAAAAAAAAAAAAAAAAAAAAAAAAAAAAAAAACAAAAAAACAAAAAACAAAAAACAAAAAACAAAAAAAAAAAACAAGTCACTAACACACCCCAATGTCCAGAAAAACGGAAGCAGGTCACTTGCACACCGGAGCAACCTGAAAAAACATAAGAAATCTGAAAAACGGAAACATGTTACCAGCACACCCGGGCAACCAGAAAAGCACAGGAAATCGGCCCGGCTCGCATGGCTACGAGGGGGGTTGGAGAAGCCCCAGGAAGGCATTAGTCAGAAAGTAGAAATCGAAGATGAGCAATCCCCAAGGGAGGACAAGGAAACAGAAGTACAGGATGAGGAAGCAGAGCAGTCTGCAGAGGCAGAAGCAGAAGAAGATGAAGAGGAGGTAGAACAATCTGCAGAAGAAGAAGAAGAAGAAGATGAAGAAGAGGGAGAGCAATCTGCAGAAGGAGAAGAAGAAAAAGATGAGCAATCTGAAGAGGAAGGAGACAAGGGAAAAGAAGCCAAGCAGTCTCAGCAGGAGGAAGGAATGGAACAGTAGGAAGGCAACCGATTACAAGACCCATTAGGGGAAGATGAATTGGCCAAAGTTTTGGCCAATATGGGCGAATATGGCCAACCTCCAAGTCCATCAGACCTCCATGCCAAAGAGAAACCCCAGGAGAAGGATGCACCCAAGGAATCACATGCAGAAGAGGCAGAAGTAGAAAATATGTCCGTTCATTATGAGAAGATGTCAGAAAATGCTAAGCAGGAATAGCCCGTTCCTAATCAAAAGGCACTAGAAGAAAGTCCAAAGGACATAAGGGCAGAAGAAGAATTAGCGCAAGAAATAATAGAGCCAATTAAGGTTCTTGACCTGGAACAACCACCCCAGGAAGAAAACCAGGAAGCTAGCCGCAGTCCAAACCGAAGTAAACAACCTGTTGTTCCTTTTGAATAAATGGCGGAAATAAGGGAATTACAAAAGGAACAACAGAGATTATTGAACATAATAGTCCAGCTTCACTAGTAGATTAGGATTCTAAAGGCAAGGCAAAGGGTAAAAGGGACTTCAGGAGGAAAAGGTCTGACCACACCAGTAAAATCCTTTAAGGGCAAGAGGCGGAGGACCAGAATCCATCCTACTGCTCGAAACCCTGACAAAAGCTAAGCTGTTGTTCCAAATGAAGCTGAAAAGCAGACTGTTGTTCCAATTGAAAAGGAACAACAATGGGCTGATGTTTGTGTTAAAATAGAAAAGGATGATAAGATAGTTCAGACGGAGGCACCACCTTCGGGAGTAATAAGGGTTCTGAACTCGAAGCATCGCAATAAGAAAGTTCAGGTAAAGCTCTTGGCCTCCACGGCTGCATGGAAAAAGGATCCGAAAATGATAACCCTTCAGAAAGGTTTGAAGCAGGCCCAGTAAGAAGCAGAAAATCTTAGGGAACAAACGATCCCCCGAGAAAAATATGAAGAACTACAGCAGCAGCTAAGGAATGTCAACTTATCTAAAAGCCAGGCCTTCGAAGGATGGCAGAAGGAACAAGAGAAAGTTGCAAAGGTAACTCGTAGATTAGATGTAGTTATCAAATAGATGGATACCTTGTGTTCTCTATACAATCATGTCCTAGCATGTAGAGCCCCTGCTAAGAACTATGCCCTATTTTTAATGGAAAGGTATTTACAATTGAAAATAACGGCTGTTAAAGCAGGTGCTCCCATACAAATTAACACCATAGATGATTTCATAAACTGTTGTAAACATTACAGGGTAAAAGTGCAGAGATTATTGTGTGAATTTTACTTGCATAACCTTGTACCAGAACAAGAGACCGAACTGAACCCTGGCCCTTTTGTTGGGGAGATTCAATTGCAAGCATTTATCTCATTTGCAGTCAATCAAATTAAATGGCTCAAAGCCTACAACGTTTTTCAAAGACAAGAAAACGGATTAGAACTATGGGTAAGAGCTGAGCCTAGGGATCTAGCATAGTTATGGAGGAGACATATAAATCTCATGAAGGCTCCAGGAGTGATTAAAGCATTAGGACCCATGCATGAGGCAATCATTCGGCAGGGACTTGAATATTTTTCCTCTATTAAATACCCTACCATTGATGCAGCTAAATTTCGATATCGAATATCTAATCCGAATATCCAGCTCAGAGAACCATTTAAGTATGAGAATTTTAAACTTTCTCCCAACTGTTTTCCCCTCTATGGCAAAATTGTTTTGAGGGCAGGGCCATCTTGGTTAGGATATAGGTTCCGGGGTCTAATCTTTTAGCATCTTGCACCCGGATACCAAGCCCTGTATGAGATGCCTGAGGGTCAGATAGGCCATTTCTTTGATCATTTAGTTTCGCATCACGGCTGTAGGCCCTCACATGAGATTCCGTCTCCAGCCTACTCACTCACTGCCTTGCATGTCAACTACAATGTTTTCATGAGGCCATGAAAAAGGGTAAGCTGGGGGGTGTGTGGAGTATCAAAGAAGGTATGTTTTGATGGTTATTTTAGTATCTTTTCATTAGGACTTATAAGCCTTTTTGCATTATGAACTTAGAGAATAATAAAGAATTATAACGAAACATGTGAGATTAATATAGAACGCTAACAATTGTCGTTTCCATGTACAGGAGGGAGGAAAACCGAAAAGTGGCCATCCTAAAGGAAAAGGCAAAGATGAATTAACTGATGTCCCTTCGACGGGAGACCGCATGCAAACCAGATCAAAACGGACCAACCCAGGAAAGGAAGAAGAGATACCAGTCGTCATCCTTATATAAGGGATAGCATTGTTAGCTAAAGGAGAGGATGCCTTTAAGTAATTTCTTTTAAAAATATGAAGACTATGATCATTACGTCCTGTTAAGACTTGCGTTACTGTAATTTTACTTCATGCATTATTACAGACTTGGTTACTCTTTTATCTTTGAGTCTGGATCAACCTTAAGCGGTGTACCCTAGAAGCTAAGGGCCCAGCCCTGGAGGACACTTGCTCTTGTACCATTACGCGTGGTTTCTGTGTGGTTTGCTTATCGACGTGATTTGGTAATCTGCCGTGTTTTATAAAGTTTATGTTACATGCTCTGTTGTGTTTAACCCATTTAATATTCCTGCAAACAAAAGTGTTGTATTGACGCTGCATCATGTTACTATTCCTTTAAGTGTTGGTATAATGTGGTTAATATCTACAGGATATTGTTGTTCCATTACAGAGTTTTTGTGTTATGCGATTGTGCCTTAGCATCACAGAATATATCTTGAAAGTTCTAATTTTATATGATTATTGAATCCTTGAATAATATTGTTTTCATCTTGAGATGTAATCGTATGCTTTTGCTTAGAGTGATAACAGATTCAGATTAAGCACGTTGTGTTTATATCGTTTTCATTGTTATTCCATCTTGGATCTGTAGGCAATGTTGTTCCATAGTGTGTGTACATATTTAAGAATGGAGGATTGATGTTTGGATTGGTGTGATTGAATAGATTCACAACTTGTTAAACTTAGTTACTGCTCATTTCCTTAAGTGCTATTCCATTTCCGAATTTCCATTTTATTTATGAATTGTTGTTCCATTTCTGAATTGATGTTTCATTTTTGAATTGTTGTTCCATTTCTGAATTGCTGTTCCATTTCGAATTGCTATTCCATTTTCAATTGCTGTTCCATTTCGAATTGCTGTTCCATTTTCAGTTGTTGTTCCATTTAAAGGTTTCTATTCTATTTCATTGATGTTTTCTTTACCTGTCGTTTCATTTCTTATTTGTTAAGGACGATCTCAGGCTATAGTGAGCATCAACATCCGCTACTAGGCTCCCAGACCCCCAATATATTCTCCAATTTCTTTTCCATCAGTTTCTAAAGGGATGGGTTATTGCTACCGAACCCTTGACTGATGCATTGCTTCATATTTGAGTGTGTGATTTAGCCTTTTGAAGTAGTTAAGTTGTAGACACGTATCGATTTAATTTTGTAGTTTTAAAACAACTGTACTACGAGCATTATTCTGACAAATGCTAAGCCTCGGACTGAGATACTCTTTGAAATAACAAAATGTTCCCAGATTGACATATTAATGTGAGGTAACGAGAGGTGAAAGAGACCCTTTTTATAGCTCCACACACATCATAGGCTGACATAAGCCTTGTCTTATTGGTAGGGGCCATATTTAAGTAATGTGCATAAGTTTGGGGTTTTAGCCTCTCATTTCTAGCCTTTATGTCCTTATATCTTTCTCTGATGTCTTGGTCTCGGTCGGCTGGCATCATGAATGAGGATATTTCAACACTCTACTGCCTTTCCATCATCTGAGTGTGTGATGTGGAAGGTCATACTATGCCCCCAGAGGGAGTGTCGTGCATGCTTCCTTCTCATTCTGTGCTGGTGGCCCCAACTGTTTCGTTTGTGAATTCATGTTTATAGACAGGATTTATCCTTTTTCTTTTAACCAGGTTGGTTTCTACATAGGCTTGCGATGTTGCTTTTCTTGAAGTAGTGGCCTCTTCCCTGTTTCTTTTGAGGTTTTTCTCCTCATTTAGAGGAATTTTCAAGACTGGGGGAGTACTCATGATGGGCTCTGGTATACCTATTTGAGTTAGCTCCTCTAATAGGTCTGGTTGTTCTAAATCTTCTTGTATCTGGGATTCTTCTTCTACATGTGATTCATTTTGTGCCTATGATTCTCCTTATGCTTGTGATTCACCTAGTACCTACAAGAAGGAACCTTCATCCAGTTGTTTCTTTAGATCAATCACTGTGTTTTCCATAACAACTTTAGTGTTATCCCTATCTTCTAAAGTGTTTTCCACCCACTCCAATTGGTTGGCATATTTTTCTATTTCAGAGATTCTGTGATGGATATAAGGATCCATCTTATTTTTTTGTCTTCTATTGTAGATGAAGTCCAAGGGATCATATCTCCATATGAAGCTCTGTTTTAGATTTAGTCTCCGAAGTATTTGTTCTGCTTCATTTCCAGCTTCTTGGGTATTACACACAAAGGGGCCTAGTTGATCTTTAATTCTGAGCTGGGCCTTCTTTTTGGCTTTGACGAAATTTACCTCATTTGAATTAATTATCTGCCTGTAGTACTCCAGAACAAATAACCTCATTGGGAGGTATCTGGGTAATTTATATGGGGCCAGCTCACAACCATAAATCCTAATTTCAGTGTGATTTTGATACAAGTACCAATCTCCCACTTTGTGTTGTTTTGAAAGCTGCAAGATCCTCCTGATTTCCGAGCTGATTCTAGGAGAAGGGCGTCCTAGCAGCATTGTCACAATGGGGTGCACAAGTAGGTCTATGAAGTTTGTATATGAATATCAAGAATTACATTTATGAAATAATGGAATCCAGAAAATCACTGACCTAGGGTGACCTTTTGTATCGAGCTTTTGGAGAGTAAAAGGGAACTTGTCAGCTTGGTAATATAGAAAGAGGTGGTATAAAACTGAGGAATACTTGAATACTCTATCATTACTCATCCTAAGAAATTGGTCATGCATCCTATCAACTATGAATTTGGCATAATCATACATGACAACAAGAGGCTGTCCTAGAGTGGAGATGGACATGAAAGCCAAGATGATTTCATCTATATACTCACTGGTGGTGTAGCCTAGGACACTAGATATCATTGCTAGAATGTCTTGGCCAAATGGGGAAAACATGGTAGCCACATATGGAGGAGGATCTTTTGGGATATACTTTTCCTCCCTGATGAAGGTTTGAAACATCTCAGCAAGTTTTGCAATGGTAAGATTGGGGAATCGGTCTAATAGGTCTCCAATTGAAATAGGGGTTAGGTTTTGCCCTCGCTGAAGTTGCATCACTTCATTGATTGATTTAGCAGTGATGGTGAAAAGTATGGTTTGGTCAGGGGACATCACTGCTCTTTAACTTGGGAGATATTTTGCACGGCAATAATGGAAAATTTCTAGAAAGATGTGCACCTTGGGGAATTGATACTTGGGAAAATCAAACTCGCAAAGGCCTATTTTATTTGCATGGTTTAGGTATTGGTCTCTGTACTGACAATATAATTTGAGAGGGGATTCATGGATAGAGTTGTCCTTGATTTGGAAGTCTTTATCAGTAAGGGGAAGGTGGTCCAAGTCTAGGTGAGGAGTGGAAATTGATCTGACATCCATGGCAATTGGGGCCGCCATTCTCAGTTTTTGTGGATTTGAGAATGGGGGAGGTAAATTTTTAGTCTTTTAAGGCAGTGGTGGTTCAATTCCAGGTGGGTTTAAGTTACTAGAGTCTCTCTTTAATGTCAATTACGAAAACTTAGTGGTTGGTTCAGAAATTGACAGGGTCTTCAAGAGATTCTGGCTTAAATACCTGGAATTGAAGAATTGGGTCTGAACCGGGTGACTGGCAATTTCAAATGGTCGAAAAAGCTTCAAGTAGGCCGGAGGGCAATCTGGGAGCTTTATGGCATCTTCAGGATGGAATTGTATGTGGGTTGACAGTTTTTGACGTTTGTAGGTGCATGCATGGAAGTTTACAGTTAAAAAAATGATAAAAACAACAATTTGGGGCTTTTTGGCTTTATGCGCTAAAGTCAATTTTGTGGGTACGAGTGAACAGTGGTCATTTGTCACATAGCGGGGTGAAAAATAGCTGCTTTGGTGTGTAGCAGGTTAGAAGTAAGTGGTTTGCTGCACACATCTTTTGGGTGCTTGGGGATATTGGGGGAAGGCCGCTTGATTCCATTCATTGAGCGCCACGTCGCCTCGGGGGCCCAGGTGAAGACAACCCTTTTCGAGCGGGTAACATTCAGATTTCAGGCCCTTTCAAAATCAACATGAGCCATCAGATGGGGAGGGGAGAGATCGTGTGGTGGTCAGGCGATGGAGTTGCACAGAAGGTAATGGGGGGGGGCAGTGGGTGTTTAAGCACGACGGTTTTGGTTTAATGCGAGATTAAAGTGGGGGTTAAGGTATCATGCGAGATTTAATTAGATTTTTAACTAACTTAATCAAGGAATGATTAGTTGGTGGGTACGGGGTACAAAACCTTAGTTTATATCATTGAAGTAGGGCGGGATTGATAAATATTACAGGAGTTAATATATATATATATATATGGGAAACATGTTTTTATTAAGGATTTAATAAATAAATTGGTAATTTTGTTAAATAAGCAGTAAAGGGGCACAATATCCCAAATGTATGACCTCTCATGTTTTATTGCTTTCCAATACTCACATAAAGACTTAGGATATAGTGTTTTTATGGGTTTTTGATATGAAAATGAGTTTATGTGGGGGGAACAAATACTTTTCCTAGGTAAAAGTGATTTAATCTTCGGAAAGAATATTACTTAGGGAAAATGAATGAATTGAAGGGGGAAATGAATGTTTATGTGGGGATTTGGTACTTATTGACTTTAAGTCATTGATCTGAGGGTTCGGTTCCTCCAAAAGTCAGAGAAATGCTCTGAGCCTTTTTGACTTAGGGTTTTTAAGCACTTTAATTTCTATTTTGGAAAATTAGTTAAGAAAAGGGTGAAATGAATAAGGGAAATTAATTAATTGACTTTGATATCCATTCACATGCTTGAGTGCCCATTCTCATTTGTAATTTTTATGATGAAAAAGATGATGCACCTGCTTTTGTCTAATCAATCATCAAAATTCTGCAACCTTTCTACTAGTTACCCATCTACTCATCCTACCATTTTTACTTCTCTTTAGTAGGGTGCATTTAAGCTAGCAAACCCTTATCAAACATTTTTCTTTTTCTTTATAATAGTAAACTATCTAAATCTGACCTTATTACATCCAAGGGCTTAGTTTAAACATTTGATTTCCTTTTATTTACTCTACATATCTACTTATCTGCCAAGATTAAATAGTTTGGACAGATATTTATTCTCTATCTATAGACATGAAATTTAAAACATGAAATAGTCAAGCTCAAACATTTTGACTATCATGGATTGTGGCAAAGATTACAAACTGCACACAATCATTTATTTTGCAAAAAAATTAAATAGTAGTGGCATTTTGACTTGCTCACTTTCATGGTCTTTTATTTTTCTTAGGGTTCATATTTTTTTATTATCTTTTTTTGACCTTTTTATTATTTTTGTCCTTTGATTATTCTTTTAGGACATACCATCTGTACATTTTTTAATTTTTTTGAATATGGAAAACCTTTGCAAAAAACAAAGGTATGTACATATTACAAGTTTAATCTCAGCCATTCAAAAATTATGATTCGTATTGGTATAGGAACCTAACAATACCATTGGGTAGGGGTTTTTTCAGAGTTATATAGATTGAATGCTTGACCTTACATTGCAAGGATATCCCTATGGGTGAGGAGAAAATGTCCCTGTATTCATCCACAACCTTATCCACCTGCTTCTACTACATGGAGGAACCCTTCCCGGGGTTCATCGATGTGGGCACGATCTTCCACTTAATTTGAGATCAAATTAGAAAGAGAAAAAGTTTCCCAATCTGGGAGATGATCTTACTACATTATTTAGTAGAGATTAAAGAGATGGTGGTAAGTAGGGTTACCTCTGATATCATGTATAAATTATCACCCAAATTAATAATAAAATTGTGAAGCCTAGACTCATTCACAACATGACGATTCCAAAAGTACAGTTAGCCTAATAATACATAACAAACTTCAAGAGGAGCAACATCACACAGTACCTCATCTGTGTAGGGCTTGACGTTGTAGTGAAAACGATCATGTTGGCTAATTCAAAGATCTCATCATTGGTTTAGCCACTCTATGGTGTACAATTGTGGGTGTGGTGTGGTGGGTAGGCTTAACTATTTTATGACCTCTGCTGAAATGTAGTTCTTTTGGCTCCTACTATCGACAATGAACTGCATTGAAGAACCCTTCACCCACATCTGTGAGTTGAAGAGACACTCCCGCTCTTCTAGATCTTCAGGCTCAATATTTCGGATCTTGGTCATGGAAATGGTGGTACTGAGCTCCAAATTAATAAGTTTCTTCCCTTTTTCATTCCCATTGTCAAGTTTTAACTCAGAGTCAGAACATGCATCTAACTTTTAAGCCTTCAATTCGACCACAAATGACTGCTTGGCTCAACACTCACATGTGTTTTGATTGGGGCTTTTATGGAACTCACACCACTTTCCTGTGTCCTTCCTGGAATTCACACCACTAATAATATTTATGAAGGAATGAAATAAACTACAAATATGAACAAAAATACAAAGATAAGGTAAAAGCAAAACTTCAATTCATTAATAACAAAGTACTGAAAAATGTTTACATGTAGAATGGAAATAAACTAGCTGAGGAGATGCTAGCTTATGTCTGAGAAGAAATATCATAGATACATGCCTTATTAACTTTGTTACAATGAGTATTGAAGGCCTATTGATTATTGAGAAGCAATGGACAATCCTAAACTTCAAAAAGCCTAAATCTAGGAGATGAAATGACAAAAGTCTATGGGACCTCTTAGAGTAAATTTTACATCAACTTGTTAGGGTCGTAACTTTTGCATACAATCTTCCCTTGACGTGTATGATACCTCACTAGAAATATATATCTAAGGACTAGAAGTTTAAACTTTAAACTCTTTTGGTACACTATGTTTTTTCTTGTTTTTCAAAAAACATCATTTAGGGCCTTTAAACGGCTCTAGAAATTCAAGACTCACAAAACTGCCAAAAATAATAAATTGTGCTACAATTAAGGAGATTGAAAGAAAAAATGGTGGGGGTCTAAGTGGAATAGGTGGGTGGCCACCAATATCCAGCTGGATTAGCCCCCCCTTAGAAAGCAACGATCTCCATCGCATTGAGTGCCTCCATGAGATGGGGAAACATTTGCTTAACTTGGTCCCTGTTGAGCCACTTATCCTTGTGCAAGAGTTGGCTAGCTTTGACAAGACAATATAGTTGAGTATTTTGCTGGAAAGTGTTCTTGATATGTGTTTCCATGATTTCATTAGTTGTGACCTATTCCATACAGTATGGGTTTAGCTCTATTGGTGTGAGTTATTCTACAAAGTCTGATGTGTCCAATAATGGAGGAAAGTATGCCTGAAGGCAGTCAACATTGAACATTGGGTACAAAACAAGGAACGGAGGAATGCTAAGCTCAAAATCATTGTCTCCTACAACATTGGTGATGGTGTAAGGCCCATATCCAAGTGGTATGAGTTTCTGATGGGCTCCGATAAGGTATTATTTTTGAACATGCAACCAAACTTTGTCACCCACATGAAACTTGTGTCACACCCGATGTTGATCATGTCACCGCTTGTACTCAGCATTCGACTACTCCAAGATGTTGTCAACCTATTGCTAGATGTGCTAGATGCATTTAGTGAACCTAGTTTCTTTATTAGATTCATACTATACATGTGTGGATTTTGTATGTGTAGTTGCATGAGACATGGAAACACCAATCAGACACAATCGTTGAAATCCGAGCCCCACTTGAAAGGGATGGTGACCAATTGAGCTATTGGGGGATCTGTTATAGTTGTCTTGCACATAGGGAAGGATATCATGCTGTCTTTGTGGATTCTTGGAGTAATACCTATGGAGTATGTGTGTTGTCATCCTATTAATGACTTATGTCTAGCCATCAATCTAGGGATGGAATGTTGTAGACTTTGCGAGCTTGGTGTCCAATAGTATCTAGAAGCTCAAACAAAATGTTATTACGAACATGCTATCCCAATATGATATAATAGTCTGAGGTATCCCAAGATGAACCCCCACTCAGTCAAATAAGTGTTTGACTGTGTCATTTGTTGTGATACTCTTATTTCAGGTCGCGAATATAGCCATCTTAGGAAATATGTCAACGATCACAAATATACAATCATTATCATGCTTGATAGAAGGGAGGCCAGGCAAACAGTCCATGGAGATGGAGTCCCTAGGTTTCCTGGGAGTAGGAAAAGGAGTGTACATACATGCTTCTTGATGGGTGTCTTGGTGATCGCATGAGCATCGTGGGATCTGATACATTCATGGAAAATTTTAGGGGTGAATTTACACCCTTGGGCTAAATTAAGGGGTCTTGTATTTTTATTGGGTGAATATTTTGTATCATAGTACATTTTTACAAATCACCTCAAGTTTATTTTATAAAAAAATTAGGTATGGAGGTTAGCCTACCTTATTTTAAGGGAGGGTAAAAAAAGTAAATTTAGCCCTTGAAATTAGGAGTTACAATCTTCCATTTGCCCTAATTTTCAAGAAAATGTATTTATGATAGTTATAAATATAAATATAAATAGAGTGGAGGTATGATAAATAAAATCTCTTTTTTATACTTACTCCAAAGGTATGGTAAATAAATAAAAATACAAATAAACTAGAGGTATGGTAAATAAATAAAAAGAAAAATAAACTAAAGGTATGGTAAATAAATAAAACCTCTTAAATTATATTTAGTCCATAAACCTCTTTCCATTTAAGAATGCTCAAAAACTAGGTTTCATTTAAGTGAATCCTATGGGCCAAATACCATATTTATAAAAAAGGTATGGTAAATTAATATGGTAAATAAATAAAACATTTTTTTTTTTATATTTACTCCATATGTCACCTTATATTTATGAACAGGTATGGTAAATAAATAAAACCTCTTTCTATTTAAGAAGACTCAAAAAGAGGTTTTATTTAATTGAACCATATGGACCAAATACCATATTTATAAAAAAGGTATGGTAAATTAATAAAAATATAAATAAACAAGAGGTATGGTAAATAAATAAAACATTTTTTATATTTACTCCATAAGCCACCTTATATTTA
>APFE030259234.1:0-68920 GCA_000404065.3 Pinus taeda
TACTGATAAAGATCATCTAAAAAATCTTTGGAATGCAGTGCTTCCACCACTCCATTAAGACATTGCTAATTAAAGACATTCTAGATTATTCACAGCTTTTAAATCAGTTAATATCCATAAAATCACCGGGTTGGCTGCAAATCGGAGCCACCACACAAAATGAACGCTCAAAAGGCGATTGATGGTGATGCGTAAAAGCATCTCGCCTGCGCTTAGAAGCTTGGCCACCTACGGTAAAGTCTGACTCGGCTCTCCTATGGGCCACTCCAAAATGAACGCTCAAAAGGCGATTGATGGTGATGCGTAAAAGCATCTCACCTGCGCTTAGAAGCTTGGCCACCTACGGTAAAGTCTGACTCTCCTATGGGCCACTCCTCTCACTGCCCTGCTACTCTGGTGCCGTTAGGGGGAAAACTTGACGACTCACTCTGCAAATACAACTGTAGTTATCATACACAATTTTCTGGTTGCAATTTTTGTCACAAAATATGAGTGCTTCCGGTTAATTTGCACCGGTAAATGTTAGCCCAAACATGTTCAATATCACATTTTCTATCACATTTATGAGGGATGACATCTTCCTGCTTGTTCAGCAGGATCGACAAATACACAACTGTTGTTGGCTCTTCATTCATCACTGGGGCTTTACCACATATGAGAGGAGAGCAACCGATTAGCTATCCAAAGCGAAACACACTGCAAGCAACCGATTAGCTATCCAAAGTGAAACGCACGGCAAATAAAAACGTTTGAATCCCCAGGGAAAGTAGTTTGTATGTAACCGTCATGGCATTCAAATCAAATCAAATCAACTGATCATCTTAATTCAATCGTCTAACAAAATATCTAACGGTACAAATTATGACACGGAAACATTTAGGATAGTTGATCTTAGAGGGAAGGCCTTACGTCGTAACAAGAGTACTAAATTAAAGACACCAATCTAACGGAATAAATAAATATGATAGTGACTCGTAGAATCGTTTATATTATATATATGAACAAGAATTAAGGAGAAATTAATTACTTCCTAAACTAACCCAGGGAGATTTACAAACCACATGTTATCCTATTAGGTTGTTCATATTGTTCATATAGAGAAACCACAACTCTTATTCTCAGTTTATTTCAGAGATTTGTGTTGTGGTAAGATGAAAAACAATAACAAAGACCATTATTAACAAGAAAATTGAGAGGAAAGGATAAATATAGAACTAAATAAAATAAAAAGGGTCAATTCTTCTGCTCGGCATAGTGTTCATCGACCTTGCTATTAACCATGGAATAACCATGGAAAAGAAAACAAAAAAACGTTTTTTTTAAGTAAGAATGACCTTACAGCATAGAACAACTTCCTCCTACTTCCTCCTAGAACTTTTATACACGATTTTTAAAACAATAGCACAGGAGGTGCATACAATCAACATTTGTAAATTAATGGATAATCACACATATCAAAGGAATTTAGATGTAGTTTCTTCATAAATAACACAAACAAACAAAAATATACCCCATTGTAGATACATAGAAGCATAGAATGGACGGGTTGAAGAAATACTGAATTATATATATATATCAAAGACGATATAATTAGAGAATTTTTACATGACAGTATATGTTAAGCTAGGCTATGATTCCCGAGAATTGGGAAGTCACAAGTCATATAGTGGCATTCGAAAATTTCTCTTAGGGTAAAACAAAGAAGTCCACAATAACTTAAGAAACTCTGTATTAGGTTTCATAGCAGAAAAATCGATATGCATGTGCCTTAACGTAGGAATACTAAAGATTGTAATTTCTGAGAAGAAGCTGAGCTGTAGGAAAATCAAGTTTTTGTCTGGATGATGTAATATGATGGCCACAAGCTTTCAAAACAATTCCGTGAGGGTTATCTAACCTTCCACACTCACTTGCAGGAAGTTTGCAAGAAAACTGGTTAGAAATACCATGCAAACCATTTTCACATTGAAGAAGGAAAAATGTAAAACGTGTAGTACGGAAAACAATTTCACGTACAGTTAGCTAGTCCCAATTCCCAAAATCACAACTACCCTATTTCAGAAGAGATAAAGAAACTAATTTTTAAATTATGGCTAGAAATAAACCCCAGGGAAACAGAAATCCAAGGGCAGAATGAAAAGAAATATTTCATCACAAATCCTAAGCAAGTGCAGGGGAAGAAATTACTAAGGCGATCACCTGGAGCGAGAACCAACCAAATTTTTCCGTTGTTTTGAGGTACCTAATAAACTCAGGATTATTCAGTGAATCTATAAAAATAAAAAATATAATATAAATAATAAATATAAACAAGATTAATGAAAAATTAAAGAACCTCTCTAGTTCAAGGAACCAAGGGCATACAACGACAAAAAGGGAGGAGATAAAGTAAGTCATCGTCGAGATTGCAGTTTAAAGTGCCTGCGTGTACTACCAAAATTAAACTAAACCAAGAGAAATATATTTAGTCCATAAGAGCATACTAGAGGCACCACCAATTAATAGAAGTCGAATTGTTCTTCATTTCCACCTGATCGACGAAGGATGATACCCCATAACAAACACACTAGTGGTTAAATCTGAAGGATTTTGCCCCCGGTTGGTTGAGCGATGTTTTACGGCCTTATAGAAAATCATGTGGAAAACAAAACCTAGCAAGGAGAAGTGAAATGAAATTAGGGTTAGCTAGAAATTATCACCACTGTTCAAAGGCCATAGTACACATGGCTATTAAATATCGTATGAGTTCCATCATTGGATTCCGGAATTACATCACAACCATAAAAAAAGCATGTGATTTCCATTCCATGTGAACATCACATGGGCACCCGTGATGTGGAATTTCTCCATTGAGCCAAAGACACTCTTAACTAAACCAACAAATAGTTCAGTGGAAACCGCATTATAACTATGGGTAATACAAAGGTATGAGGTAATACATTATGGTTTGATGGTATATGTGGAAGTTGGGTTAATCACCTGTACAAATAGGTGAGATTTCCAATGTAAATGAAGGTGTCATGGAGTAGTTGATTTTCCAATTTTCCAAAAGTACATCGTTGTTATTTATCTAGGAAACCAAAATTATATGCATTAGGGAAGAACCATATATTGAATAATATACATGCTTTATCAAGTGGAATTGAGTCATTATACAATGTAATTAGGGAATACCACGTTAAATCAATCCCCATAGAAACCACCCGCGAATACATATACCATTCAAATGTAAGTGCAACCTAGAATAGGGGAAATGCCACTTAAGATGTGACCTTGGGGTTCGAAAGGTATGAGAGTGATAAATTCTCCAAGGACCAGAAAATGAAGGTATAGTAGGTATTAAATGCGAGGAAGGTAGTAACGAAGCCAGTGTGAGAAATGGAAAAAAAAGAAGGGGTAGAATCAAACCCAATGATATTATATTTGGTTATATTAACACTAATTGTGATGAGAATTATATATATCTATATATATATTTATTTATCAATTAATCATTCACTTTAATGCCATGCAAGGTAAGATAATTTAATTTGAAATATGACAAATTAACAATAAGATGGAATGGAACTATGTCAAGTAAACAAATATTTTCCTGGTATGAAGATTTATTTTAATATGATATGAAATATCCAACTGTGTTAAAAATCTTAAACTAAGATAAAAGTTTGAGTAATTGGGGTAGTTTATCACTATCACCGAAAAATCGATTATTAGACAGATTGGCCAAAAAGACACCAACCGAATGTCATCATAGTTTATTAAAAAAAAAGCAATGGTGTGGAGCAGAGATACATTACATTTTGAGGACCCAAATATAATTAAATTTATGTGCTATCATTTCTCAATTGCACGCACAATAGCGTAATGAAGACCAAAAAACTAGTTGTTAGGAAAAGCACAAAAAAGTGGCTGATGAAAACAAAGAGACCCCCTTGATGAAAACGAATTCAGGGTCTCTTCATTTTCAAAATTTTTACAAGTCCTTTCTGAGGCCTGTGGGTTATGGGCCCACGAAGCCTTTCAAATTCATCAACCCTTCTGCAACCTTGTAGCATATCAATCATTCGTTGTGCGAGTGGAATCTCAGGTTGAATCGAGGACTTCGTCTCTTCATTAGACTCCGATTCAGGTGGTTGTCCAATACTATCATCTTCACTATTGTTGCCATCATCCAGTTCCATAAGCTCTCGTTGATTCAAATCCACGTCATACTGATCATCTTTTCTTACACCATATTTCCCCAAAACACCACCAATACCTGGAATATCGTCTTGCTGAGGAAGACCATTCACCACTTTAAATTGAAACACATTTTCGCTGTCTCAGAGCTCAGTTGGTGCAAATACCAAATCTCGGTCGTTTTTCTCTTCCTGGTCTGTTTCGCACGCCACTGACCCACTGACTAGGTTTTTGGCATTCTCTTTATTCAACTCATCCTCGCGCCCCCCTATACTGATCTCTGTCTTCTCGAAAAAATCGCCTTGAACAGAAGCTTGTGCATGAGCACCGACTTCGTCATTTTCTGAATAATTCAACTTCGTCTTGGACTCTTCTTTAGCCCCGTCTTGTTTATTAGTTAATATTCATCCCTGCACTGTCACTGTCAATCACAACATCACTGGAAGAGCTTGACAAATAAAATGAAAACAAATACACAACAGAAATTCACAGTAACACATTTTCATGATAAACACTATCTTTTTTTTATTATGTACAAACTCAGAAAACTCAGATTACAGTTTTAATGCATTTCAGCCTTAATCAAGATTTCTCCGACGATTACATTTTTCCCTCTTTCATACGCTCAGGGTTTTCTCTACTCCTTCTTTCTTCTTGATTCACCCATGAATCCTTCACTTCTTATTACACATACATTCAGTTTTTAACTGATTTTTCTAACTAAAATTAGTTCATTAACCGAATCTTGTTCAAGATTGCCCTGGCTGTCCATGTGGTCATCCACATGTCTTCTTCTTCTAATTTTTTTTCGTTGAGGTGTCTGGATGCTCCTGCATCAGAAGACCCCTTGACGAAAACGAGGGGACCCCTTGATGAAAAGGAATTCTGGGTCTCTTCGTTTTCAATATTTTTTTCGGGCTCGATTTCCGAGTCAAATTTCTCGAAACCCTGGTCTCGAGTAACATGCACATCCCGAACTTCTCTAGTATGAGCTTTGTACATTTTTGATGTGAAGACCCCTGTGGGAATTCCAGAGGCGAATAATCATGTCTTTGCCGCAACTGAAACTGTAATTGCCGTTTGTATTGAAGTGCACGGCCAACACTACACCTTCATGCCCCTTCAGAATACTCGTCTCCTTCGTTGGCAGCATATTTCTGGTGGAGGATGAACTAGCCATTTAGAGACGTCCTAGACTCCTGGAATTTTCTTCGCTGGATCTTTATACTGCCATCTTTTCCCACGTCTCTACAAATACTTATATCCAACCTCCTGCACTCGTTTTCCAAGGTCACAAGCACGGGTTCTTTCTTGGTATTCGTCGACCTGATAACTTGATCGAGAATCACTTCCTTCTTTGCTGCTCACCTTTACTCTTGCACAGAGTCTCTGCTCCGCTGGATTGGAGTCATTGTTGTTGTTGTCACCCTTGACTGGTCACCAAAACTCAGCCAACCCTCGTTCTTATTCTGAGCTCAGCTTCTCACTTGAAGTTCTTCTCCATGAACTTACTCAGCAGCCATTCTTTTCTTGAATCGATTCTGCGCATTTTGAATGACACACACACTCGCTCGCATTCTTAGTCCACCTCATCAAAAACAAAATCAAAATCATGCAAACCGATATCCACATTCTATGGCATTCATATTTTCATTTTCAGCTGAAAAGAAAACCGGAAACGATTCAAAGAAAAACAGAGACATAAATTCACAAAAGGCATTTTCATTATTTACAGCTCAGAATACAATTTTAAGGCATTTCAGCCTTAACCAAGATTTCCCCAGCAATTACATTTTTCCCTCTCTCACACGCACAATTTTTATTTTTCCTCTCCTCCTTGATTCTCTCCTGAATCCTTCATTCTTATTACACATACATTCAGATACATTCAGTTTTAACTGATTTTTAACTAAACTCAGTTTATTAACCGAATCTTGTTCAAGATTTCCCTGGCTGTCCATGTGGTCATGCACATGTCTTCATCTTCTAATTTTTTTTCATTGAGGTGTCCCGATGCTCCTGCATCAGTGGCTCAAATTTGAGCAGGGCCATAATTTCCCCACTCTAATACCATGTTAAACACGCACATGAATAGAAAAAAAAATAAGATAAGCGTGAATGCATATTATTCACAATGATATACAATTTTATATAAGTCTAGTGACCCTTGGTTTCATATTCAAGAGATCTCTTGGACTCCAATGACCTTTCACATTCCACACCATAACCCTTAGTAGACTAGGTGTCCAACACTCTTTAGTCATGAAAATAAAATATTACTCTTCCATTAGTGTCAATAACATTTTTATTTTACGAGTAAGTGTTTCCTTCATCCATATTGTTTATTTAATTATTCCTTTTCTTTCTAAACCATTTGTTCAAAACCCAACATTTGATGGCCCTTTTAAGCAGTCTTTAAGTGAAGAGGTTTCCTTGTACCCATAAACTTTTACAAGTAGTACTCTCTAAGGGTATCTAGCATAAAAACTAGGTATGGAATATTTTAATGTCAAAATCATCTTCTTAAATTTTTCCTACCCCCTCATCGACAAGTTGTAATAGATATCTAATATAAGACATCTATGCATAATAATATTGTAAGCTGTGTGCCAAAAAGTTTTATGCAAATAAAAAAATATCTCACAATTACTAAGAGTACAACAATGATTTAACCTTGTAAATTAACTTCTCGTACAACATCCACAACTCCATCAACATATACAACTTTATGTTGTAATAACAAAGAACCAGCCTACAGGTAATTTCAAAATTTTCTTGGGTAATTTCATATGTAACATCCCAACTTACATCTTGAACATATCCATCTCCTGTAACAGACTCTTTAATAGAGTAAAATAGGTAACTTTTCCCTACACATCTATACATGTATGCATTTCATGGCTTCGATATGTAAGTGATTTATTAATTCCATAAATTATGAGCTTATTTATCTACTTGATATTCAAATAGTCATGGAATATAGTCATTACTTAGCATGTATTATTTCTCAATTAATTTTATCAGTAATCTCTTTGCACTCCTGAATTCCCCACAGACCTATTCCTGTAGGTAAGGGTATTCTAACAATATTCGGTTAGTATTTTTACAAACTTAATTCACTTAATAAAGTTATATCAATTTACTCATAGTACAAAAATATTTTACTTATCTCTTCCTTTGTTGTATAACATACAAATTTACTTAGTTCCTCATCATGTAAGAAACCTTTACTATGTTTGATTTTAATTATAGTTGGGTTCATAGGCCACATTATTGTAAATTATAGCCCTGAGACCATATGTAATGAACATCAAATTTACTTTCAATAATTACTTCAATTTTTTATTTGTTATTTTTTAACTTTTTATGCCACAGAGAAAAATAAATATTATTTAACAAGTTAAAATTCTTAATTCCACAATTACCTTTAATAACCATTACACTCCAATTTACTAGAACCATAATGTTTAAATATTATATATATTATGTTATTGTTGCTAAGTGACGTGTATTTTGCTAAAGAATCTCTTACCCCATTGGTTTCCTTAAACTTTTATTTATTCCTTCATGATTCCACTAAGCCTCTTAGGCCATAGATGCCAGTGGTTACAAAACAAAATGTTTGAAAAAGGTTTCTAGTAACATACCATGTGTTACCTCATATTTTATAATATATTTACAACTGTCCATTTTACAATGATGAATTCAGAACATCTCTAATGAAACTTTCATGCAATTCCACTGTGCTACGACTAGATGTTGTTATGGTTTAATTATATAGATTCTACTTATCTTTTAACTTTGAACATAATGTTTCAATCAAGTGTTAATTTGATTTTGGATGGCATTGCAAAGTTAGGAAATCTAATTTGAAACTTGATTGCACACATGAAAATACCTCTATGCCAGGAGCGTAGGAAGTCTTAACAATGACCCTATACCTGACAACATGATTGACTAGAGTGAGGATAATCAAGATTTATTTTTTGTCAATCTAATGGTGGGTAATAGTTTGGGCAGGGTGGTTATGGTAACTACCCCTCTCCCCCTCTCATCCATTGATCCTGAGGTCATTCGTACATATGTAAATACTTCTATCCCAACAAAGTAGGTAGTCTTAACAATGACACCTCACCTGGCCACATGATCAGCTAGAGTGAGGATGGTCAAGATTTTTTTTTTGATGATATGATGTTGGGTAACGGTTTGGGTGAGGCGGTTAGGGTAAACACCTCCTCCCTCCTTCAATCTTGAGGTCATTCGCACCCTAAGGCTCGACTGCCGATGCTCTAAAGTGGTGAGGTTTTATAGGGTTTTCATTTGTATTATCTTTCATTGGATTAAAGGCCAGTACATCTAAACACTCCCATTATACAATTTTTTTTCTTTGAGATAGTTGTTATACACTTGGGGTAATGTCAGAATGTCGGCATGGCTTTTTCTTGTTATAGATATTATTCATCCTAAGATTTTTTTTTCTTCATGTCATTCTGAACTTAAGTTGGTTTTTTTCGTCCTCATAAGATTTTGTTTTCTAGAGTCTTCCAAGCTAGTGGCTAAAGTATTTTTGCATTAACACGGGTATAAGGGTTGCGTAGAGAGCTCGTCTCCCATTCTAGTTGAATGAGGGTGATAACCTTTATTAATATACTATGGATAGGATTTTTCCCTGTCGAAAGGAATAGCTAGCCTTTGTCCTTGATGAGTCTTTAGGTAAGCTTTTACCAGGGTCTTGAAATATTCCTTTTTAAATTCTAACATTAATATTCTACAAAGGTAGTTGAGGTGTTGATGTTTTTGGCTAAAGGAAAATAAAAAATTTCCCTCACCCATAACTTCATCACTCCATAGTCAAGCGAGGGCTCGACACTATTGGGGTCACATCATCAAAATTTTAAAGGTGTTTTTATAACCTTGCAAGTAAGGTGATATTTGTGTTCTTTTATTGGATTTTATTTAAAACCACACACACACACACACACACACACACACACACACACACATATATATAAAATTTATTTTTCATTTTTTCTTTTGAGTTATATATTTACATATTGAAAATAATTATCTACCATTTTCATTTTCCTTAGATAGGGTTTTCCAACCCTCATTCCAGACCAGGGGGGTTTTTATCCATGTTTCAGGCTCATTTTAACCAAAATCCCTTAGAAAGTTTGTTTTGTTCTTCATGAGCCGCTTTGAGCATCTTTTGTGGCCATTCTTATCCCAAATTGGCTTGCATTCCCTGAGGACCAAGCCATCTACTCCTGAGAGGCCCCAAGAACCCATCTTGAGCCTCGCTTCACTCTTCAAAATTACCCAAGGAAATAGGTCCCATGGCCAAAAGCCTCGAAAGGCTAACGAGCGTGACCTCGCGACCCATGCGACCCTGCGGACCTTCCACATTAGCAACCCTTGCGACCCTGTGAGCGCAACGAATGACGAACTAGCTTTGTTTATTGATCTACTAGTCTCCTAGTCACACTCTCACACTTGTAACCTCTACGACCCCTTAACCCCTATGACCTTGAAACCTGCCAAGGAAATCTCTTCCTGGAATCTGGAAAATATAATTTGTGCTTAGTCCTATGAGTTATTATTCATGTTATCTCTCTCATCATGGGATTTCTTCTTTGACATGGTAGGTGACGTTGATATCGAGTGCATCTTGATCTCCTCCTTTGACGATGAGATGGCATCCCCAGTAGTGAAATCTACATGCAGGAGTTCCAAAAGAAGTGTGCAAGAGATTCAAAAAGAGTTGCTAACCCCCATCTATGGGGATACCACATTCAATATCAACAAAGGCGCCAAGTTCTCATGGTTTGAAATTTACACAGAATTCACTAAATAACATATCCCATAGGAGTGGGAGGATTTCCTAGTGTACATAAATGTCAATAGGTCAAGACTCCACAAGCTGGCCTTAGATCCCCTAGTTTTCCCATGGGTCAAGACCATAGAGTGAATCCTATGGAATACAAACACGGATCAATGGGTAGTAAGGGATCACTGAGGTGCACCGCTCGTAGCTATCTCCTCTACAGACATCACTACATATTACAGATTACTACAAAAGGAGGAGGCATTTAACACCCGGTCCCTATCAATTTTTGTGATTACGACCAGGGACATCTTGAGGGAATAGTGGCAAGGTCCATCCAAGTTCTAGGTCAGAAGTGATCAAATATACAAAACAAATGAACTAAATAAGGTTTATTAGTTGATCACCACCATGATGAACTAGTTGTATGACAGGGCCGACATTGATGTTTTCCTTGGTACTTGGGTCACTATCATGTATGTCATTGCCACAATGGGTACAATTTTTAACTGGGCCAACATCCTAACTTCAACACTGAAAACAAACATAGTTGTGGATAAATATCTTGACCCATACCATTCGTGAGAGTTCTATATGGCGTCATACCTGCTAGATGCGGTCTGTGCAAGGTGCTAATTTGATTACTAGAGCTACAGTTGGACCATAGCTATAGTGGAGCTAGTGCATCAGCATTACAATATATTTTGGAACCCTAGTTGCAAAGGTACATTAGACACCATATCAGAATCATTTATTGCCCCATTATATCAGGCGCTTTTCGGGAAAGAACCCCCTTGGATGTCAAAGAGGGCCTTGGAGACCATCATCAAAGTAGCGTACTAGTTCCCAATCTAACATGGGACATTCATCAGAGGTTTTAGTTCTTACAGGACCCTGCACGCACTCCCTCGATTCGCCACAAACAAAGTACTCATGCAGGAACTGTGCTATCAAATGACACAAGGATTTTCAAAGACACTGAACAAGGGGAAGAAGAAGCCTTGGCCTAAATTCGCTCTCATTATTGGGGCCTACATAGTGGAAAATTTCAAGAAAGTGGAAGCAAAGGGATGCCAACTAAAGGGATGTCATTTAGTGACTTTAAACCACTGCACATACAATCTAGAGAGGGTAGTAGTGGCTCACTGCAAAAGAGTCAATTTCAACTAGTCATACTCACATTCTAAGCAGGATCATGAAGATGGGATTAGGAACCGATACAATGCCACCAGGGAATTCAACCCTAGTAAGTAGCAAGAAAAATATGATGAGAAACCTTAATATTCCTAGGAAAAGGTGAGCCCTCAAGAGAGATCAACTTCTATAAAGAGGAAGAAAGAGTAGTAGAAGGCAATTGGGAAACTCAAGAAACCCAAAGAGAAAGAGGTAGAAGATTCCCCAAGCGACTAGGAGGTAGGTAGGGATCAAAAAACATTAGAGAAAAGAAATGCATCCATGGAAAGAAAAAGGAAATAGATCAAGAGGAAAAGAGAAGAAGAGTTCAAACGGTTGCAAGATTCAGGTGGCCAACACTCCGAGGACCAGTTTGAGAAAAGAAAGTGGCTAGAAGAAGAAGAAAAGAAGAAGCAGCTATAAGAGAAGTGATTGAAGGAAGAGGAAGAGAAAAAGGCCAAAGAAGAAGAAGAGAAGAAGAGACTGGAGTAGGAACAAGGAGAACAAGAAGAGATATACAGGCAGACCAAGGATATTAAGAGAATGAAAGAGTAGGAAGAGCAAGAAAAGAAGCGGCTAGAGGAGGAGAAAAGGAAGAGAGAAGAGGAGGAAAAGAGTATAGAAGAGAAGGAAAGAAGAAAGAAGCAAGAAGAAGAGGTCGATAAGGAAGCTAAACAAGAAAATGAGAAAGTTCATATCCCTCTGTTGGATTTCCCCCATCCATGCACCTCACGAGAGGACATCTCCCTCTCAAGGTGCTAGGCATTCCTAAGGAAGCGGAAGAAGAAGTGTTGGATCTAACCAAGCTCACTTTTGATCAGGTTAATTTCAAGGTCATGCAGGAGAGAAGGAAGTGTTATGCCAGGAACCCTATAGAACCCTTATCAATAACCATGGAGAAAGAAATTATTCTTGACACTACAGTTAACCCTGAGATGATCGCCTCAGCCAGGACTGCTTTTCTGACTGCAACTAAACTAAATGTTGCTAGGATGAGAAAACAAATTGCAAAACTCCATAACAATATTTACGCATCCTAGTAGAAGGTTGCTAAAGCAGAAGAATATAGAAATAAGGTAGAAGAATAAAATGCATCCCTCTGCTTGACACACTATAGTATGCAAGAGCTATAGGCTGTAATCAAGGATGAGCCTAAAACTCATAGTGGAGCCATGATGATTGTCTATGAATAAATGTCGAAACAACATCATGCAATAACTCCAATCTTGGCCATACAAACAAACGTAAAGGAAAGGTCTGATATGCTAAATGAAGCCATTATAGCTTTGGATAACATAAGTGAGTGGTCCACCAAGTATCCAATTGTGCCAATAGTAATCCCAAAACAGGATTTGATCACTACACAAAATGCCAAATTGTAGTTCTGCATCAAGATCCAATCACGAGATAAACTAGCCAAGGATGTGGACAGAGTGTTAACGCAAAATGTACTTTGACTTAATTCACCTTTCTACTTAGTTTAGTCTATTCGTTTTCATTATTTCCTGATCACATTTTGAATCCAAATCCTGGAATCCCTTCTTCTCTTCTCTTTCTATTTCCGAGAGAGAAGAAAGGATTCTATCCATTCTAGTTTTAGAAATTCTAGGTGTTCTTTCCCTTTATCAAGGAATATTTTTTTGCTCAACCTCCTTTTAATCTTCTAAATTGAATTCTTTCTAATTCATTTTAGAAAGATCTTCCTCTCTTACATGCACCCTTTTAGTGGTTTGGAGTTGATGTTCGAGAACCATGGGGTTCCATTGATTGGGGAAATTGGGCAAGTAAAGAAGTAGGAAGACATCTCACGAGAGGTTCAGGCATTTGTTGACACATACAAGCGGGATGCTAACTCAAATGAACTGGAGGTTACAAAGGAGAATATCAGGTGATACATGAAGGAACCGGTGAGAATATACACAAATATGGTGACCCTAGCCAATCATGTGAACGCTAAAAGAAACACTCTCATCCCGGATGCCCTCAAGTTCCTACACATACATGATAAGGAATAAATATAGATAACCCCCATAGCTACTGAGTAAAATATTTGGCAGAATTAACTAGTGGAGCAGCCACACCTAGACGTCCCACAACTGTTTGTTTTCAAGTTGATAGGATAGGATTTTTGTATTTTATGAAATTAGCAAACTAGAGTAGAGTAGGACAATAATAATATTTTAAGAGTCATAAGGAAGTCTAAAGGTCATAAGGTATTCAAAAGGTCATGAGAAAGCCCAAGGGTCAAGGGTAGACCAAAGGTCACTCTCTTTTTATAAATAAACCCTCATGGAATATTGTAAAGGGACTTTTAGCTTGGGACTATTTTGGTACATATTGTTTTGAGTGAACTTGTCCTCTTCTAATAGATACAAGGAGTAATGGTTGTGTTCCACTATTGGATTGGATGGATACTTTATGTTGTGATTCCATAGATATTATTAGCTCGATGGATTGAAAGTTCCTATGAGTTTTGATGTGCATTCTCCATGTGTATCTTCTTGTGCTATGAATCTTATTTTGCAACACATGGATGGTATATGATCTTCTAACTCTATGCTTATATTGATGAATTGTTTTATTGGTATTGACATAATCATATTGTAGTTTGTGCATTCACTTGTGTTCGTTGATGCTTAGCTACTTTGAACTTGTAGAATTTAGATTTATGTGATCTGTTATAGATTTGACCCAGAAATATAAGATAATAGAAATAAACCCAATAAATGACAAGATCTGAATATATATAGAAATGTTTCTTTATTGATCAAACCCTTAAGGTAGGGAAACACCATACATTCACTCCTTAAGGAAGGAGAACACTCCACAAGCCATATGCCTGTTCATACAATATTCCTGGACCTCTCTCAATGGGGAGTCTCTAGCCTCTATATAGGCCTCATACATACAATACCATGGTCATTACCATGGTTCCCTCAATACCATCTATCTAATACCATGGGCCCATTACATTATTACTAACTACTTGTAGTCCCTTACATGATACGGGTTAACCACTTTATTTATTACTATGGCCTATCCCATTATTACATTATTCCCTTGGGTACCTCGCTTTGTACCCCATATTATCCCCCCTAGGTACACTACATTCCACCCCTCTTAACATGTTTCATCCCCAAAACATGGGAAGAACACAAATAATAAGATATACTCAAAAGAGTAGTCCATCGGTACCATGCACGTGCATCTAGCCATCCAAGAGAAAGGTGAACCCTCGATCTCACTGGTGCCTCGCTTGCTTGAGATGGAAGTTGACTATGACAGCTCTTCTATGTTGATGTGTAGTAGGTGGATCTTCGCTCCTCTCTATCTGTCATGCGAGGGTTGTTATCCTTGTGGCTAATTGGTTGCCATCTTGTTCATTGTTTTCTTGCGAGGTGATGTGGGTGATGATATGTTGAAGTTTTGACCCACAATGTCTTTTTCTTTAATTCACCTTGCTGTGGTGTCTTATCTTCCAATATTACTTCAACCATTGAGCCCTCATCTGATGTATCAACACCTGTAACTTTTTTTTGTTTCAGCCTTTGTTTGTGTTTGATTGTCGATCATCAAAGCCTCATTATTTGATATGTCAGTCGTTGGAATATCTTTTGCTTCAACCTCCATGGACTCTACCTGTTTATTGATGGAAATATCCTGTAATGTAATTTTCATCTTTTTATACCAGTGCTTTAGGAATTTCTTCTGCACATTAATATTGATGGTACTGATGGATTTCATCCAAGGATATCCCAAAAAAACATCCATATTATCCATCTATAAAGTATAAAAATCACCATGCAACGCATACTTATCCATAGAAATCTTCAAATCCTTATACACTTGTACATCCTCGTCATCCACCTATGTGTTTTCAAAGTGTTTGCTGGAACTTGCAATTTTTTTGCCAAATTAACATTAATAAAATTATGTTTGCAACTAGGATTTATAGACACAACGATCTTCTCCTTCTAAATCAATCCATGAACCTACAATAAGGAGACACCTGTAGAAAATAACCCCTTACATGTCTCATTCTTCCTTTTTCTAGCACAAGACCATTTGTCTAAAATGACTCTTTCAAATTCTGCATTTGAAAGTTTGGTCAACTGCTTGTTATCAAGTGAGAAATTCAAAATCCACACAAAATCCTTCCAATCTGTCTGATATGTGAAATTTCTTTGTTTTATGAATTCTTCAATAGTAGGGCCATTATATTTTCTTGTAAAAAACATCTTGCTAGACGGCACGAAAAAAAATCACTTACTTGGCCAAAATTTAAAGTGGCCACAGTTTAGTCAATATTGCTCAAAATCTTTATTATGAACTGTTTTCAGAAATGGAATGATCATTCTACATCTTCCCATGTGATAGAAATCCTAATCTAGGCGCTGAAATTTCAAATCCGCACTGCAACTCTCCCGCCGTCACCAAAATTTCTAAAAAAAGAACTGATTTTAAATCAACGATATTTCCTTCATCCGGACTCCGATTCGACTGATCTTTTTTTTTGAAATCGGGTATTTTTTCATGAAGAATCCAAATATGCAATTATATTTTGCATATTTTTCCCCAAAATGTATAGATCTCCGCTAAAAAATCGCTGCCCCGAAGAAATGTCTGCAAAACCACTGATTTTTAGATCACCAATATCTCCTTCATCCGAACTCCGACTTGACCGATTTGTTTTTTTGAAATTAGATATTTTTTTTACAAAAAATCCAGATCTTCAATTAGATTTTGTATATTTTTCCTTAAAACGTACAGATCTAATATGCAAACTTGCCGCCCTAGAAAGTTCTTGCGAAAATTAAAAAGAAAAAATCTCCACTTTTGCCCAAGAAAGTACTTTGATACCACTTGTTATAGATCTGACCCAGAAATATAAGATAATAGAAATAAACCCAATAAATGACAAGATCTGAATATAGATAGAAATGTTTATTTGTTGATCAAACCCTTAAGGTAGGGCAACACCATACATTCACTCCTTAAGGAAGGAGAACACTCCACAAGCCATATGCATGTTCATACAATATTCCTTGACCTCCCTCAATGGGGAGTTACTAGCCTCTATATAGGCCTCATACATACAATACCATGGGTCATTACCATGGTTCCCTCAATACCGTCTATCTAATACCATGGGCCCATTATATTATTACTAACTACTTGTGGTCCTTTACATGATATGGGTTAACCACTTTATTTATTACTATGGTCCATCCCATTATTACATTATTCCCTTGGGTACCTCCCTTTGTACCCCATATTATCCCCCTTAGGTACACTACATTCCACCCCCCTTAACATGTTTCATCTCCAAAACATGGGAAGAACACAAATAATAAGATCTACTCAAAAGAGTAGTCCACCGGTACCATGCACGTGCATCTAGCCATCCAAGAGAAAGGTGAACCCTCGATCTCGCTGGTGCGTCTCTTTCTTGAGATGGAAGTTGACCGTGACAACTCTTTTGTATTGATGTGTAGTAATTTGATCTTCGCTCCTCTCTATCTGTCATGCGGGGGTTGTTATCCTTGTGGCGAATTGGTTGCCATCTTGTTGGTCGTTTTCTTGCGGGGTTATGTGGGTGATGATATGTTGAAGTTTTAACCCATAGTGTCTTTTTCTTTAATTCACCCTACTGTGGTGCCCGCTGTGGTGTCTTGTCTTCCAATATTACTTCAACCACTGAGCCCTCATCTGATGTATCAGCACCTGTAAATTTTTCTATTTCAGCGTCTGTTTGTGTTTGATTGTCGATCATCAAAGGCTGATCATCTAATATGTCAGTCCCTGGAACATCTTCTGCTTCAACGTCCGTGGACTCTACCTGTTTATTGATGGAAATATCCTGTAATGTAATTTTCTTCTTTTTATACCAGAGCTTCAGGAATTTCTTTTGCACATTAATATTGATAGTATCGATGGATTCCATCCAAGGATATCCCAAAACAACATCCATATTATCCATATCTGAAGTATAAAAATCACCATGCAATGCATACTTATCCATAGAAATCTTCAAATCCTTATACACTTCAACACCCTCATCATCCACCTATGTGTTTTCAATGTGTTTTGCTGGAACTTGCAATTTTTTTTCCAAATTAACATTGATAAATTTATGCTTGCAACTAGGATTTATAGACACAATGATCTTCTCCTTCTGAATCAATCCATGAACCTACAATAAGGAGACACCAGTAGAAAATAACCCCTTATGTGTCTCATTCTCTTTTTTTCTAGCACGAGACCATTTGTCTAAAAGGACTCTTTCAAATTATGCATCTGAAAGTTTGGTCAACTGCTTGTTGTCAAGTGAGAAATGCAAAATCCACACAAAATCCTTCCAATCTGTCCGATATGTGAACTTTATTTATTTTATGAATTCTTCAATAGTGGGTCATTATCTTTTCCTGTAAAAAACATCTTGCTAGACAGCACAAAAAAAGTCACTTACTTGGCGAAAATTTAAAGTGGCCACAGTTTAGTGAATATTGCTCAGAATCTTTATTATGACCTATTTTCGGAAATGGAATGACCATTCTGCATCTTCCTATGTGATAAATCCTGATCTAGGCATTGGAATTTTAGATCTGTATTGTAACTCTCCCGCCCTCACCAAAATTTCTGAAAAAGGGCTGATTTTAAATCAGCGATATCTCCCTCATACGGACTCTGATTCGACTGTTTTTTTTTTTTTTAATCGGATATTTTTGCATAAATAATCCAAATATGCAATTAGATTTTGTAGATTTTGCCCCAAAATGTATAGATCTGTGCTAAAAACTCGCTGCCCTAAAAAAATGTCTGCAACACCACTGATTTTTAGATCACTGATATCTCCTTCATCCAGACTCCAATTCGGCCGATTTGGTTTTTTTGAAATCAGGTATTTTTTCACAAGCAAGCCAGATCTGAAATTATATTTTTTATATTTTTCCCTAAAACGTACAAAACTAATCTGTAAAATCGCCGCCCTAGAAAGTTCCTGCAAAAATTAAAAAAAAAAGTTCTCCACTTTTGCCCAAGAAAGTGCTCTGATACCACTTATTATAGATCTGACCCAGAAATATAAGATAATAGAAATAAACCCAATAAATGACAAGATCTGAATATAGATAGAAATGTTTCTTTATTGATCAAACCCTTAAGGTAGGGCAACACCATACATTCACTCTTTAAGGAAGGAGAACACTCCACAAGCCATATGCCTGTTCATACAATATTCCTTGACATCTCTCAATGGGGAGTCTCTAGCTTGTATATAGGCCTTATACATATAATACCATGGGTCATTACCATGGTTCCCTCAATACCATCTATCTAATACCATGGGCCCATTACATTATTACTAATTACATGTGGTCCCTTTCATGATACGGGTTAACCACCTTATTTATTACTATGGCCCATCCCATTATTACATTATTCCCTTGGGTACCTCGCTTTGTACCCCATATTATCCCCCCTAGGTACACTACATGATCCATATTAATTGTAACAACATTTTCGGTAAAAATCACATAAAATAAAATCCCGTCGACTCATTTCGAACCAACGAGTGTAGTTCATCTTCAGGACAAGATAAGGAATTAGATCTAGGCAATGGAATAAATTGATGATGAGAGCAGCTAACTAGTCGTTAGAAAATAACAGCTAGTTTGACTAAAAAACTGAAATAACTAATTAAGCTTTGACCAAGAATTAAAAATAATTTTTAATTAATAAATAATATTATTTTAGAACTCAATTAAAAAATTATTTAATATAACAAATAAAATCAATTTAGGTTTAAAAAAAAAATATAAAACAAACAAACTTTGGGCGTAATTCATTTTAATATTAATTAATACTAATATGATTAAAATTTAATTATATTTTTATTATAATTAAAAATTGATTTTATAGAAGTTTAATGGGGAAAATGTATTATTATATGGAGATACTATTAATAAGAATTAGTATTCTGATAGATAAATAAATAACTAAATAATAATAATAATAATAATAATAATAATAAGGAAAGAATAAGAAGATAACCAAGAAAACACGAACAATTCTAGGAAGAAAGAGAAGGGATTCAACACCTGTTGATACTCCAACCATCATCTATGTTTAGATTGATGGGCCTTTTTTCAATCTTTAAGGTCTCTCTGAATTTCCAATGATGAAAGTGGTCAATCATAGCGATGACCCTCGCCTCTTCTATCCAGATGGATGATTGGTTTTTTTTGCATGTTTTGCCAAAGAGGACGAGCGAGACCTTCCATGCTTGATGTCTGTAGCATGCTCACAAATCCTTTGATTTATTGACCAACCAATCTCACCAATATAAGGAGTCCCACAGGATCAGGGAATAATATAAACACCCTTCCCATCCTTGGGGTTAACAAGGTCCTAGACCAAATGAAGAGAACTTCAAATAGTGTGAAGGGGTCTAAAAGAAGAAAGAATATTATGCTTTTTTAGTATCCTAGCAATTTTATCCATGGTCCCCTGAATAAAAGGGAGATGAACTCTGGAAGATCGATCTTTGGGATCAATCTTATTCTTAGGACCTCTTTCCACATTAAGGAAAGCTCTACAACCTTGGGACTTACTATAACCATTCTTAATAAAGATCTTAAGGAGGTGAGCCTTTTCATCACCAATGTGATATTCATCAGAAACTCTTAGTGCTCATGTGGCTAAGGTGTTGAGAACACCTAGTTTTTTAGCAACGAAATGATGGGAATTAGCATGAAGATATTTCTCTATGTGAGTTTTCTTCCGAAAAACTTGATGAGAGAAAGAATCATCATCCTTTTTTGAAATGAGAACGTCAAGGAAATGCAAGCTGCCATCAACCTCAACTTCCATGGTGAACTTTATGGAATTCGATTGATTATTAAGATTATGGTAAAAGAACTCCAACTTCTTTTTCCCATGAGACCAGACGACACAAGTGTCATCCACAAACCTTTTCCAAACTTAGGTTGGAAAGGAGTTGATGACAAGGCCTTAGATTCAAAGAACTCCATAAAGAGATTGGCAACAACGGGGGAAAGGGGAGAACCCATGGCAACACCACAGGTTTGTTCATAAAATTCACCTTCAACACTAAAGAAAGTAGAGGTGAGGCAAATTTTAACTAGAAAAGCAGTATCAGGATCCATAATATGATTAATAACATCAATTGCCTCATTAATCTGGATATTCATGAATAATGAGACCACATTGAAACTAACCATTGTGTCTTTCAGATCAATTCTAATACCCTTTAACTCATCAACAAGGAGGATGAATCTTTAACAAAGGATTCAGTCCAACCAACAAGAGGCTTGAGCCTGTTAGCAAGATATTTAGCAAGAAGATAAGTCAGCTTTATTGTTTTTAAGCATATTCTTTAAATATTCATGACTGTATTTGAAGTTCTATTAACAATTCTTTACTTAAGGTTCATGTTGTAAAGTTCAAATATTGTTATTTATGGTATTCATGTTATGAACATTCATCGGTTATTTCCCTTGTGTTTGTTGAATTCCATGTGTTCTTCCTAATTTATATACCACCTTCGTCTAAAGTGAATTCAAATCACCCATACGGTAGTCAGGCCTACATACCGAACAAGATCCCTAAAACAAACCGTGTAGGGTCTAGTTGGGATTCTACACCGGGGCGATCCCTTTACTAGTGGCAGAGAATTCCAACGCGTTAATAGATTTGGTGTGAGAAGAAGGGCCTAATGGTTGGCACCAATACATGCCCTCACATAGAAACTTCCCATCAAGCTAGTAATTAGCCCCAACCTATTACCCTTGAAACACCTTATCACCCCTCTTTTGGCCCACCTTTTGGAAATCTCCAACTTGGGAACTCCAAACCTCCTCCACTTGAACACATCCTGGTAGGAGAGGAGCCTCCTCTCTTTGAAGTTACACATGATCAGTTGATGGCCTTGCACCCTATTACTCAAAGTACACCAGAGGTCTAATGTTCACTCCCACCACCAGCTCCCTGCCTAACTCGCGCACCTCTAGGCCTCACCAAATGCGTCCAGGAATCATGGTTAACTATGTACCACATTTAATTGGGATGATTTTGAATGATTATGCAAGCATTATTGAAAGGCCCTTGATTGAGAGTTTAGAAAGCTCCCCAAAATCTGAAAGAGAAGGCCCAAGGAGCATAGTCATAGGGGGAAATAATCAATCATGGCAAGAGGAGACATAGGGAAATAATCAACCCTTTTTGGAAGATATGCCTACCAACAACCAACCTTTTAGAGGGAACATGGAAGTACCCCTAGGGCAAGGAACAAAGACAATATTAGAGACCACATTAATTTTTACAATAATGAGCGGCTTTTCAAGTTCCCTGGGAACCTAGGAAATTTCAGAAATACATGAAATTTTCGAGACTTGAGGCATTTGAGAGTTCCCTACGGTAATGGCAGACAAACTCCCCACACTAGTGGGGGTTCAAACATAGAAAGTGATTTTGAGGGTAATGCTAATCACCCCATTTTCCCTTCCCCATTGAGAGGTAACTAGCGACGAACCTTGGTTTGGATGGCTTAGTCCCCTTTGGGTCTCTGAGGTCCCCTCCATGATATGCCTCACCACCCTCAAAAAAACCTCCTGAATTTCGATCCCAATAAGTGAACCTCAGCTAATAATCATATCAACAATTTTTACCTAGCCTTACAAATGATGAGAGTGCAATATGATCATGTGGATTGCCAACTATTCCCTCACACTTTCAAAAATAAAGCCACCACTTGGTATCGCTTGTTGCCCATGGCATCAATTTGAACTTGGGAAGAATCTCAAAAGACATTACTCGATAACTTTTCAGAAGACAGGACACCTTCCATGCTCCTGACTGAGTTGATCATGTTGAAGTGTCATAAGAATGAGAAGGTGAAGGATTTCAACTTGAAATTCACCACAATATTGAATAAATTTCCGACGGACGTGGTTCTGGATGAATCTATTACTATCAACTATTATACTAGGGCCCTCCCACGGGACATCGCTATGTTTGTCAAACATGAAGCGAAATCCACCTTAGTGGAGAATTGTTTTGACAACTCCTATGGTAGAGAAATATATGCTATCCAGACGCGCCCTTGAGCATGATTCGTGAGAGGAAACTAAGTTTTCGAGCAATAAAATGCAACCCTCGACCAGCAAGTCTAGTGATAAGGATAAGGATTCCTTCGATTTCAAGGGGTTATCCAAATCCTTGAAACAATTGACGAATAATGATTTTGAGTTGAAAATAAAGGATAATGAGTCCTCCTAGAGAAGTAAATCAACCAAAACTTTCTTCCGAAAGACAAAAAATCCACCCATGAAGTCATCTAAGGTTCCAATACAAATTACAATGTAAAGAGCTAGGAAAGGATAACTTTTGCACTTTTTAAAGCCTCTCACATTGAGAAGACCTGCCTGCAATGGCTCCACAACATGAATGTTGTAGTGACCAAACTTTTGGAAGATCGAGCCATAGGGGAAGGTGAAGAAGCCATGCTTCCCAATGAGGATGCTCCTTATGCATTTCTAACATTCAGAGTCATCTGCGGGAGAGAGGTCCAATCCGCTCGAGAAGCTAATGTAGGAGACACTCCTCCCCCTAAAATTCCAAAGGCTTACAACCTCAGGAGTGAAGGGTCAGTATTGGACTCTAACCTGGAAGAAAATAAAAGGGCTTTATTGAGAAGAATCCTTCCCCCTAGCAACACAATCCAACCATCCACCCCCTCTCCTATGGTTTCATCTGGCCAAAGACCAAAGGATGCCTCGGTGAGTGGTAAAGGAAATCCATCCACATCTCGAATCTTAACCAAAACCACCCTCTCCATGTAGGCATCATCAGAAGGCACCACGCCCATGGACTTGGGGTATACTATCATTGAAGATATAAAGAAGACGTGAGCCAAGATTTCTCTTTATGAGCTTGCCAAGCTAGATAGCCAATGCGAGTTAATTGTCAAAACCTTCGGCGCATCATCAGAAACTAGCAAGATCATCTCTTTAGCCAAGGCTAAATATCCCAATCAGTCTTAAGCCATGATTGAACTTCAAGCTATTGTTAATGCCACAAATGAAAATTCAAGAGGTTCAACTTCCCCATTCCTTTTAATGTTCGAAGTCTTCAATTACAATGTGCATAATTGCCTTGTTGACTCTGCCGCATCAACCAATGTCATACCATGGTCAATATGAAAAAAATTAAACATTCAACCCGAGAAGACAGACACCAAGATCATTCAAATGGATAGGTCTCAAGTCGCCACTAAAGGTGAATTGAAAAACATGATAATTAGGTTGTCTTCTGACTCTAGGGTACACCAGTGCATCAACATAATTGTGGTCGACATCTCGGAAGCCTATGGACTACTGCTCAGCAGGGACTGGTCGAGTAAGCTACACGGGTATTTTGCCACATATTGGTCCCACTTGTGGCTGTCCTACAAATGAAAGAACAATTAGATCAGAGCTGACTTGAACCTTTCATGAAACACATGGTCATAGATCTTGAAGGCTCAAATGAACCAACTAGTTTTTCTCTGGAAGAACTAGGAATGTTTTTTCTAGAAGCAATGATGGGCAAATACGAAGCCGAGCCATCACCCATCCCACCTGACACCCAACTAGAACTACTGTCACACCCCCGAACTGATGCAAATGAAATTTGTACTCTAGATGCAAATAGTGTAGATGCACAGACACTTAGAAATGACATTTGGAAGCTCTATTATGATGGGTACAAGACTCACGATGGGGCTAAAGAAGGCTGCATCCTCGTGGACCCCAAAAAAGGAATTTTTTAATTTCTTGTAGGTTAGACTTCCAATGCACCAATAACACAACAAAATATGAAGCGTTGATTCACGGTCTCAAGAACGCTATTGACCTGAAAGCATAATGTTTGAAGTTGATTGGTGACTCTGAAATCATTACAAGACAGGTACAAAACAAAATTAATTGCTTGTCACCATACTTGAATAATTATCAACAAGAGGTATGTCATTTGATCAGTTCTTTTAAATATTTTAATATTAATCTCATTCCTAGATTCAATAATGCGGCTACTAATACTCTGGAAAATGTCATAGTCAGGTTTACACTTCTTAGGGATGGATTTTGAATTGAAATTGTTTATAAACATATTTTCCCCGATAATGTAAATAATTTACACATTTTCAATGATGACCATCAAATACTGGATTTCATGGCGAACGCAGAGGTGTTTAAAGACATGATAATTGAAGATGAAGAAAATGAAAGGTCCCTAGAAGAGGAGGCAAATGAGTGTAAGGCAAACCTTATCCCTAAATGGGTATTCACACTAGAAATATTATTCGATCTTTAGAATCATTTCCAAGGCCCACCAGACAACAAAACACAAATTTCCACACTTTCACTTGAGAAAATTAACCTCGGGACTGAGGCCAACCCCAAATTCATCAACCTAGGTGTGGGATGTTCCGCCGAGGAAAGGTAGTCCCTCGTCAACTTATTCAAGAAGTATCATGACGTCTTCTCCTAGATGTATGATGATTTGAAGACTTATGACACTCGATCATTCAACATGTGATTCCCATGAAAGGAGGGGTCAAACCATTTCAGCAGAAGTTGAGGAAGGTGCATCCCACATTGGAACCCCTCATTCAAAAGGAGGTTAAGAAATTTATGGATAAACATATTATATTTAAATTAAGGCATTCTATGTGGGTTTCAAACCTTATGCTAGTATGGAAAAAATCCGATGAAATTCGTTTGTGCGTAAATTTCTAGAATCTTAACTGAGCGTTAGACAAAGACAACTAACTAGTTCCCTCCATGTAACTAATTCTCCAAATGATTTCTGTGTCAAAAATGTTTTCTTTACTGGATGGTTTCTTTGGCTACAATCAGGTGCCCTTTGGCCAAACCAGATTGGCTAAATACAACCTTCAAAATGAAGTGGGGAATGTTTGCGTTCTGAGGTATGCCTTTTGGGCTTATCAATGCCGAAGGAAAATTTCAAAGGGAAATGAAAATCACTTTGAGAGGGTTGATGGGTCAAAACGTAGTCATTTATTTAGATGATGTCACAATATTTTCAAAGTGATCTGACCACTTGCACCATCTCAAATAACTGTTTGAGCCGTGTTGGAAGCATGGGATTCAACTTAACCCTAAAAAGAGCATACTCATGGTTTCGAAATAAAATCTTCTTGGACATTCCATCACCAAGGACGAAATCAACATCGATCCTAATCACGTGAAATATATAGCGCAGATTCCTCCTCCCAGTGGAAAAAAGGGTATGCAATCATTCCTTGGTAAAATCAAGTTCCTTTGCAAGTTTATTTAATTTTTTTCCCAGATTGTTAAGCCGTTACAGAACATGATAAAGAAGGACTCAGTGTTTAAATGGAACTGAGAAGAAAAGGAAGCATCTGATCATATCAAGAAAGTTATTGTTGAAATTCCTTCCCTCTCTATCGCTGATTTCAGCAAGGACATCCTCCGATACACTTTCTCCTTAGATTCATCCTTAGTCGTCATTCTTATGTATAAAGATAGCAACAATGATGAGTGTCACATATACTTTATGAGCACAGGCCTACAAGGCATAGAACTCAACTACCACAACATAGATAAGAAGGCATATGCAATTTACAAAGCAGTGAAATGTTTTAGACCATACATTCTAAAGAACTGCGTCGCAATGTTTGTGCCTCATCCTACTGTTAGGTCACTTTTCATTCAACACGAGTTGGGTGAGAGAAGAGCCAACTAGATTAATTGGCTCCAAAAATATGACTTGGATTTAAAGCCTACACATACAATTAAAGGGCATGGGCTATGCAAACTAACTACCAAAGTCACAGATCAACAAAACAAAGAATCAGAAGGCTCGAAACATGAGATTGAAATGTATCCAAATGAACTCCCCAACGCTCATGAATCCTCACCATGTTACTCTCACCTGAAGCAGTACCTAGGGAAAGGAATTTAACTCCTTAATTTTCTGCGAGGTAGAAAAGGGTAGAGAGGCTCAAAGCCACATCCTACCATGTGGTACAAGGCAATATGTTTCATAAGCACCACCACAACATGCTACTCAAGTGTTTTGATATGGTGAACCCAAATGGGTGCTAAAGTAGTTATATGATGGGCCAGCGGGGGACCACTATGCGAGAAACACCACTTCCCATAAGATCATGAGGGCAAGATTCTACTGGCCAACTCTTTTCAATAATCTAGGAAGAAAAATTCAGTCAATTGCTCCCCTCTAGTCTATAGTAGTGGAAGAACCTTTTCAACTATGGGGAATATATGTTATTAGGGAAATAGTGCCAAAATCATAGAAACAACATAAGTATATACTCACTGCCACAAACTATTTCACTATGTGGGTTGAAGCAATTCCATTGACCAATGATGAAAAGGTATTATGTTTTGTCAATTAGTACATCGTGGGCATGCTCATTGTTCTAACCTCACTTGTTTTTTAAAATGTTATGTATTTCTCGTCTTTAAAATTATATGATTTTCCTTTGGAAAATAACATTGTTTCAAAAAATTCATCTACCTACTACCCCTAGAGGAATGGCCTGGCAGAATTTGTTATCCATGATAACCTAGGAATAATTTGTCAAGTCTATTGGTCAAGTTAATTAGGGTTTTTAAAATTTTCTCAAAATAAATCTCATAATCATAGGGTTTTTTGTCATCATGACAGGATGTGGGGTCCATCTAAGTTAAAATAGGGTCAATCATATAAGTTCAAAGTTTCAATCCTTTATATGTGTCGGGTCTATTTATTCATAATTGAAATTTATCAGTTTTGAAAAAATTCATAGCAACTACAGTTATGTATAATGGGTATTTCCTACAAAAGTTCCCGACACTTCCATAGCGAATCAGTGTTTTTGAACACTTGTATCATTGCGAAATTGCGATAAACTACAAAGTTGGGATTAACACTGAGGTAACAGTTCTTTAGGTTTAAAGGTTGTGATTGGTCAGCCTTGTGGTGTGTCATGATTACACTTTATCACTTTTTGTCCATTTTCCGTGTATATTAACACCACATAGCTTCTTGTTGCTAACTCTACCTTTCATATTTTACTTTGCAGCCATAAGATTCACACTGTCAAAGAATCGTTTTTCTATCTCTCACACTAACCTAGCTTTCCTACAGGTCTTACTGTCTCTAGGTTAGGGTTCACTGCTATCTAGCTATCTCTAGTTTGATTTGCAGGTGACAAGGAGGAACCTTACGTGTTGCATCCATGGCACACAAGAAATAATATAAAGAAGGATCAGTGGTATGCTATGATCCCTTGGACATGAAAAAGATGGAGGAAGACCCTACCTTTGCTCAAGCATTTTCCAACATGGGATGCCAACATTTTTTTCAAAAGCTACATGGTTTCCATGTGAAAATTGCTAAAGATTTTGTTGTGAATTTCACTGGAACATAAACAAAAGTTGGTCTTCTAAACTTTGCAGTGTCACCTGATACAATTTCCCATGCTATTGAAAGTCCTAGGTCAGGAGAAGTATGGTTTAAAGTCAAGAAGATCAAGCTGCAAAACTATGATGAATTTCTCAAAGAAGAACAAAAAGGTATTGATATGACTGTAGGCATTCCCAGAACTTGCCTTAAAGAACATTTCTCCAAGCTCTTGATGGTCATTCAGAAGTACTTCACATCTGAAGGCATATTCAACATGGTGTATGAGTATCATTTCAGGTTGTTACTTCATTTCACTAGTAAGCAACCTATTGACATTCCATTTTATTTTTTTAGAAGTTTTGGGAAAATGGAAAAGAAGGCTCAAGCCAAACCTCATGCAAGTGGCACCTCTATTTTTCATCACGACCTTATTAAACTGCTGGTTGTAGAAGAGCTAAAGAGGTTAAATAGAGATTGGCTTACCTTCCTATTCTTAAGTGGATATGAATTAGGTTTTGTCAACCCCTCTAGGAGAAATCCAAAATCTAAATCCACAACCCCTATAAAGGAGCAGTAACCAGTGGTAGAGCAACTTGTAGTAGAGGCTTCCACAAGTAAAAAAGGAGGATGACTAAAAGACAGACTAGAGAACAAAGTAAGAAGGGAAAGCTAACTGATATCCTAGAGGCTATTGAGATTGAAGAAATCCCAATTGAGCAGCCTAAATAAGTGACCAAAACTGAAACCAAGAAGAAAGACAAAAGGGCTAAGATGTTAGACTTTACACAAGAAGAACATGGTTTCATTTTTACGCCAAGGAAACCTCTCACAAGGTCAATGCAGCAAATTGAAAAGGTGCCAGAAGTACCTTTGGATAAAATAGAGCCATCAAAAGAACTATCAAAGGAACCATCAAAGAAAAAGAGAGGCAAGGAGGTTGTACAAGGAAAAAGTGAAATAGAGGTTATGTAGGAACAATTAATAGAATATAGACAAGAATTTATCAAATCCAAACTTGAGTTTGAAGAATGGCAAAAAGAAGTGTCAAAGCAGATAGTTTTTTACGATGAAACTGCAGATAAATCCAAAAGGATGATAAAGAGGACTTTTCCTTTGCATAATATGTTGAAGCACATGTATAAAAGGAATAGATGGCTACAAGTAGATAGAAAAATGTTATTGGGACAAGTCACAGCCCTAGAAACTCAAATTGAAATGATCAAGGTTGAACTCAAAAAGAGAAATGTCAAGATCATTGTTGAAGTAGATGATACTCCTTGAAAATGGTTAAATTTTCAATTTTGTCTTCACTATACTTAAACCAATAAAATCAACTTTATATATAGTGAACATGTTATTAGGAGTAATAAGGAGGCATTAGGAACCATGGAATTCAAAAAACTCAGAATTTTGAAATTTCATAGCAACTTCCCATAATGAAGTTGAAAAGTTGCTACGAAATTGCTATAACATTTCACGGAGGAGAAGGCACACTTAAAATACAATAAAGAAAGTTTTGAAGGTATGTATTTAGCTTAAAAACATCAATAAAAACCTCAAAACTTGCAAAAACAGAAAAGGGGTAGTAGAAGGGTGTTTTTTGAAGTTGCTACTAAAGTTTGCTATGAAACTATAAAAAAACTTTGTTTTTATGCCTTTTTTTATGTTTTTGAACATCAAGCATCCAAGTGCTAGATGGATTATAGGTCATGAAGGGTTTCTACATCAACTCCTATTTTTCAAGAAGATAGGTCAGCAAGTCAACTAGGTCAACATCCATGTGGAAATGATACACATCATCAACTCCAGCATATTCAGAAAATTAGTTTGGTTTGAGAGGTTTCATTAAATAGAATTTGGTTGAGTTCATTTATGGTGGAAGATTCCTACTTGTATTCAAATTATGTAAAGCAAAACATCTTAAGATTTCTCAATAGGCATCAAGTAGGATAAGGTTTCAAGGATAAGGTTTCAAAACTATTTGATCGAATCTAGCCCTAGTTGCATATCTTTGTAATTAATGATATGCTGGTGATATTACTCTATATATTTGTATATCCTTGACTCTGAAAGGGTCAATCGATAATGTGAAGAAAGTACCTTATGTAATCTTTTGATCCCGTTAATATAAAATTTGCAACAACTTTGTTTTTGTACCTGAGATTCATGTCATGACGTTCATGTGTTTCTTACCATGTTGTTTTTGTTTTACATAGTATTTTGATTACTTGGAAATCTTGTCAAATTGGTCCAATTTCCTTCACTTACTATGTATGACTATGAATGTTAATTTGATATTAGTTTTAAAGCCATGTATGCCTCATCTTCCATTAAAAACTGTTATGAGCCATAATTTGCTTTAATTTGAATCCATGCTCAATGGTGGTAGTCATCACATTTTCCTTCACCTTTAAAACCACATAAAAATAAATCAGAGTTACTTATCTGTAGTTTGAGTTGTTTCAAATGAATTTGATAAGTATTTGAGAGAACCCTCTCGGATTGGAAGGTCTAACTTCTAGTCCAAGTGGTTTAAAATAGTTATGTTGGGTTGAAGGTTGACACAAGCCAACTCTATTAGCTCAGTGATAACATTTTGGTGTGTCTTCTAGGAGTTTGAAAGTTTTATTATTCTAGGTGATTCTTTTTCAAATTACTTGAGCTCTTGAAGGTAGCAAGAGATCAAACATTTCAAGGTTTTACTTCTACCTTGGCGACTTGATTAACTTTTTCAACTTAAAGGTGGCTCCCAAGAAGGTTTATATGGGGAGCAATCTAGATCCAAATCCAGAAAATATAGCTGATGATCTAGAGAAAATTCTCAAAGGAATTGGTATCTCATCAAAATCAGGTAGTCCTTGTCTTTTTAGGTCTTCATATTTACCCCTTGGAGGTGTTCAAAGTTCTGAAGACATAAAATTTGATGAAAGGTTTGAGCAAACAATTTTTAGGTCTACATTAGAAAATGAATTAACAAAAAATGTCCTATATCTAAAAATATTAGGGGTAGATACCACCGCTATTGTAACCAAGGAAAAAAAAGAAAGGTTTTTGGAAAATATCACATCAGAATTGTTATGAGAACAAGAATATTTAGAAAAACTAAAAGAGCTTGATCCTTTTGAATTCTTCTTAAAAAGAAGAGTTGGTATCCCTTTACCTGAGTGGAGTTCTTTTACTTCTGAATTGAAGATCCCTGTAACTCATTTTCCTACAATCACATCTGCTTTTACTACCACTCATACTAGTTTGATAACTACCCCACCAGTTGTAGTTTCTACTAGTACATCTTCTGTTGTTACTTCTACAATTGCAGGCCCTGCTAGATATGGTCCTTTTGTCTTACATGCTCAACTTCATGACCTATCACACGGATATTCCACTAGAATAAAAAATTTTGGAGGTGAGGGAATTATTGCAGAACAACATGTTGACTAATTTAATGATTTCATAGACTTGGAGGAAGTAGATGATGAAGATGTTAAAATGCAGTTGTTTGTACAAAGTTTCATTTGTGAAGTCATAAAATGGTTTAAAGCTTTAACCCAAGAAGTATACAAGACTGGGATCAATTAGAAGACACTTTCTTAAGGAAATGGGGGAGCAATATGAATCATGTTAAAGCATTGATTGGATATAATAACTTGAAGAAAGCAAGTAATGAATCAGTTCAAGACTTTACAAAAAGGTTTTAAAAAGTCTATAATTCCATTCCTGCTCATATTAAATCTCCCCTAGGAGCTGCTTAGTTGCATTATGCTAAAGATTTTTATTATGAGTTTTCCATTTTGCTAAGGGAGAGAGAATATGCCACTTTGGCTGACATCCAAAATGATGTTGTTAAGATGGAGGTTAATATGGCTGCAACAAAAATGACAAAGATTGGGAAAGCGAGAGTAAAGGAGGAAGATCAACCTTCTTCATCTTTAGATGTAAAATTTGATAGCATGATGAAAACCATGGAGAAACTTATGGATAGACTAACACTTGGAAATAAGCCTCCTCTTGCACAACCAGAACCACATATAAGAAACCCTAATTTTAAGAGAGTTCAAATTCAACAGAGAACCAGAGAAAAAAGAAACCAACCTGATCAACAAGCTACTCCTCCTTTTCAGCAAAATCTAGTTGATGAAGAAGAAATGCAGCCAGAAAATCAAGAAGACATCATACATTGTTTAGATGAGGATGAGACAAGGATGTTTTCAACAAAAGAAGAGCATGATGAATCAAGTAATGACATGTGTAATGGTGAAACTAAGAAACAATCATATTACCTGAAAGGGTGTCAGCATACCATTTTTGAGGTGGAAAAGCAATATAACTTGAGGAATAGGAATGACCCTATAGTTCCTAATAAGAATCAGACTAAGAAAGAAGATGGTCCAAAATTGGTTGAATAAAAGAAGGATGCTTTTGGGAAAGAAATTGAAAAAACTCAAAAGAAAGATGTTCCTCAGAAAGAAATTGAAAAAAATCAACAGTTTTTAGCCTTGAAAATGAAAAGATAAAAAATATTGTCCCTTTTGGAGAAATATTGGGAGTTACAAAATACAAGAATCAAATTGTGAAAATTCTTAATACTCAAGCTGGATCCTTTGATATTCTAAATATGCAAGAAGATCACCCTACCATTTTCTTAGGGCCAAGAGTGCAAGATGAACAAAATGAAGAAGTACCACCTTTCTACATAAGTCTAAATATTCATGACATGAAATTGCACAATGCTATTTTAGATTCAGGGGAATCTCACAATTTAATGCCAAAGGTCATCATTGAAAGATTTAGCTTGGACATTACTAGACCTTACAAACATTTATTCTCATTTGATTCTAAGAGGGCTCAATGTATAGGCTTAATCAAAGATGTGGTGGTTGTTTTAACTCAAATCCCTTCTAAAACTTTACTAATGGACATAATTTTAGCAAATATTCCACCAAAGTTTGGTATGTTATTATCTAGATCATGGGTTGTTAAAATCAAGGGAACCATGCAAATGGAGATATCCTATGCCACTATCCCTTTTTTTGGTGAGCATAGAAGATTATATTGAGAATATAGAATGGAATATATAGTCAGCATCAAAGACAAACCTCAAAATTTCCCAGTTTATGCAGTGGAAATAGAGGTAGGATCCTCTGTTCTTTTCAATGGGATCACTGGTGAAGCAAAAGATCAGCAAGTTGAAGAAATTGATAGAGAAGGTTGGTGGCACATGAGCTTTGATGGTTTTGTTGGAAGAGATGGAGCTGGTGCTAGCATTTGGATAATTATCCCAAGAGATGAAATTTAATTTTTCTCTTACAAGCTAAATTTTGATTGCACCAATAACATGGCAGAATATGAAGCTTTGGTTTTGGGTTCGAATGCTTTAAAAAACTTAGGTTCTAAAAAGATTTCAATTTTTGGTGATTCTATGTCAGTCATAAAACAAGTAAATGGCGCCTATCAAACCAAATATGTTAGAATGAGAGGATATATAAATTTAATTCTTGCGTTACTAGAAAATTTTGAAGAACACAATTTCACAATCATGCCTAGAGAACAGAACAATATTGCAGTTTCCTTAGCTATTTCAGCTAGCTAATTTACAATTCCAACTCATTCTAGCAAGAAATATGAGATTGAAATTATAGATAGGCTAGCCATTCCTGATAACATAAAAAATTGGCAAGTATTTAACAATGATCAACAAGTCAAAAACGTTTTGGAACTGAAAGAAGAGTTTTAAACTACTCAAGTTGACCAGCATAATATATTTGCTGAAACCAAAGCTAGTACAAAAGTCATTCACATAAAAAAAAAAATTGTATTCCTAAGGGACTGATTCCTCTTGAAAAAATTGTTTGACCAGAATGATGAAGCCAAGAATCCTAAGATAAAAATCTGATGATGAAGAGGTCGAAAATTGTAATCTTGATATTGTAGATAATCCAAAGTGTGTAAAGTTATCCAAATATCTTTCTTCTAAGGTAAAACAAAAATATGTTGATTTGATGAAAAAATAGATAGATGTCTTTACATAGAGTTATGTAGATTTGAAAAGTTATGATCCTAGTATCATAAAACATACAATACTAGTAAAGGAAAATGAAAAATCTTTTAAAAAAAATTGAGGAGGATTAATCCACTACTTCTTCCATTAATTGAAAAGGAGATTAAAAAATTGTTTGAAGCAAAGATCATAGTTCCATTAAGGTTTTCCAGTTGGCTGGTTAATTTGGTTCCTGTAAGGAAGAAAAATGGAGAGATCAGGATATGTATTGATTTTAGAAACTTGAATAAAGCCTCACTAAAGGATAATTATCCTCTTCCCATGATGGATTACATACCGCAAAACATTGTAGGATCACAAAGGATGTCAATGCTAGATGGTTTCTTAGGCTATAATCAAATATTGGTACATCTTGGTGACTAAGAGAAGACAACCTTTACCACGCCTTGGGAAACATTTATGTATGCCAAGATGCCTTTTAGACTCATGAATGCAGGAGAAACTTTTTATAGGGCCATGGATATTTCATTTGTAGAGGAAAATGATAAATCCGTGGCTGTATGTCTGGATGACATCACTATGTTTTCAAAGAAGGAAGAGGAACATCTCAAGCACTTGGAAACAATTCTTGAAAAATGCAGAAAATTTGGTATTTCTTTGAATCCCACAAAAAGTGTTTTTGCTTTGACATCTGGAAAGTTATTGGGTCATATAATATAAAAATAAGGGAATGATATTGATCCAAGTAGAGTTGCTACTATTCAGAAGATAGACCTGCCCAAAAACATAAAATAAATTTGATCTCTTTTAGGCAAGGTGAATTTTGTTAGAAGATTTATTCCTAACTTTGTAGAAATTGTGAAGAATATTGCCAAAATTCTTAAGAAGGATTGCAATATTAAGTGGATAGAATAGGCTAAACATTCTTTTGAAGAGATCAAGAAATATCTTTCTCAAGCTCCAGTACTCATAAATCTTGCTTCTTCAAAAGAATTTCTGGTTTTTACTTTTCCTTCAGAAAATACAATTGCAGGAGTATTGTTGCAGAGAAAACAAGGCGATGAATAATCTATTTCATTTTTCAGTAGGGCACTTGGAAATTCTGAATTAAAGTACAAAATTATGGAAAAACAAGCTTATGATTTGGTGAAAGCACTCAAAAATTTCAGGGTATATGTCATCTGTTCACACATTGTTGCTTTTGTACTTAATGTTGTAGTAAGACATATTAACCCAAGCTGATCCAAGTGGTAAGAGAAGTAAGTGGATTTCCATTGTGCTAGAATATGATTTGAAGGTGAGACCTACAAGGTTGTTGAAAGGACAATGATTAGCAAAGTTTATGACTCAATCAAATTTTGATTGTCTAGACTTTGATTTAATAGCAGAAATTTCAGATGGGATTGCAGATGAAGAGTTGATCCCTGCTGAAGAAAAATTCATTATGTCACATTGGTATAAAGATGTCATTTTTGTCTTACAACATCATAGAGGTCCTCCTGAATGACCAAAATCAAAATCCAGATTTGTTAAGCTGAAATGTATGAGGTATTGTATCTTGAACAAAATTTTTATTGGAAAGACATAGGTGGAATACTTCTTAACTATCACCTAGAAGATGAAGTTGAGAAAATAATTGAAGAGTTTCATAAAGGTGATTATGTGGGTCATCATTATTGGAAAGCAACAGTGAATAAAATACTTAGAGCATGTTTTTATTTTCCTTCAATGTTCCAAGATGTATATAAAAAGATTTTTTCTTGTCATGAATGTGAAATATTTGATGGAAAGAGAAAGATGCTCCCATTGCCTTTGAAACCCATATTTGTAGAAGCTCCTTTCCAGTAGTGGAGGTTAGATTTTATTAGAGAGATACACCCTGCATCTTCAGGCTAGCATCAGTGGACCCTTATAGCTAGTGATTAATTTGGAAAGTGGATTGAAGTAATTCCTACAAGACAAGCTACAGGCTCAATGATCATACAATTTCCGGAAAATAACATCTTATCTAGATTTGGTTGCCCAATGAATATTATCACAGACAATGCTCCAACCTTGAAATCAAAGAAGATACTAAGTTTTTGCAACCAATATAATATCACCCTTGGTCACTCTACAACTTATTACCCTCAAGGTAATAGCCTAGTTGAGTCATCAAACAAGAGTCTAGTCAAAATTATCAAGAGAATTTTGCAGGAAAACAAAATATCATGGCACTTAAAACTTAAATTTGCTTTATGGGCTGACAAAATTTGTACTAAAAGATCCATAAGGTTTTCTCCTTATGAATTGGTTTATGGAACTGAAGTTATACTTCCTAACTCTCTTGGAGTTCCAATGATGAAATTGTTACAAGGATTGGAGGAAGAACCAAATGCTATTCAAAGTAGGATCAATCAGTTGATTTATTTGCAGGAAAAAAGAGAAGTATACACCGATTATCAGAAATCTCAAAACATATTTAAGAAGACATTTGATAGAAAGACAAAGGAAGAGAATTTCAATATTCATGGCATGGTTCTGAAGTGGAAGTCTCGGATCAGAGACAAAGGAAAGCATGGAAAGTTTGAGAACCTTTGGAAAGGGCCATATAATATCTCAGCCTACCATGGAAATAACACATTATACTACAAGAGATGGATGGCCAATTGTGTAAGGGAGGACCTGTCAGTGGCAAGTTTCTCAAGCATTATTCCTTTTGATTCAGTCAGTTGGAAGGAACATCATTGTATATATTCCATTTTTTCATCTTTCAAAATTGCAGTTGTGGATGATTTCTGCAACACGTTTGAGCTCGAACTGAAGGCCATAAGAAATTGGAAATGATATCATCAATATTTAGTTTTCAATAAGGCAACTGGTCTTCTAGTTCTTTGTTGCCCCTCAAGGGTGCAACATCCCCATTGAAGCCACTTTTATCCATGATAACCTAGGAATAGTTTGTCAAGTCTGTTGGTCAAGTTAATTATGGTTTTTTAAATTTTCTCAAAATAAATTTCATGATCATAGGGTTTTTTGTAATCGTAACAGGATGTGGGGTCAATCTAAGTTCAGATAGGGTGAATTATAAAAGTTCAAAGTTGCAGTCTTTCATTTATGTTGGGTCTATTTGTTCATAATTGAAATTTTTTAGTTTTACAGAAATCTGTAGCAACTCCAGTTATGTATAACAGGTATATTCTACAAAAGTTCCTCACAGTTTTGTAGTGAATCTGTTTTTTTGAACACTTGTCTCAGTATATCACAAGTTGGGCTTAACCATAAAGTAATAGTTCTTTAGGTTTAAAGGTTTTGATTGGCTAGTCTTGTGATGGGTCATGATTACACTTTATCACTTTTTGTCCATTTTCCCTATATATTAACACCACATAGCTTCTTGTTTCTAACTCTCCCTTCATATTTTGCATTGCAACCATAAGCTTCACACTCTCAAAGAATTGTCTTGTTGTCTCTCACACCAGCCTAGCTTTCATACAAGTCTTGTTGTCTCTAGGTTAGGGTTCACTGCTGTCTAGCTATCTCTAGTTTGATTTGCAGGTGACAAGGAGGAACCTTACGTGTTGCAGCCATGGCACACAAGAAATAATATAAAGGAGGATCAGTGGTATGTTATGAGCCTATGGACATGAAAATGTCGGAGGAAGACCCTACCTTTGTTCAAGCATTTTCTAGTGTGGGATGCCTATGTTTTTCTCAAAAGCTACAAGGTTTCCATGCACAAATTTCTAAAGATTTTGTTGTTCATTTCACGGGAACAGGAAGAAAAGTCGGTCTTCTAAACTTTGCAGTGTCACTTGATATAATTTCTCGTGCTACAAAAATCCCTAGGTCACAAGAAGTATGGTTTAAAGTTGAGAAGATGAAGCTGAAAAATTGTGATGAATTTCTCAAAGAAGAACACAAAGGTATTGATATGACTATATGAATTCCTAGAACTTTCCTTAAATAACATTTATCCAAGCTCTTGATGGTCATTCAAAAGTACTTCACATGTGAAGGCATGTTCAACATGGTGTATCAATATCATTTTAGGTTGCTACTTCATTTCATTGGCAAGAAACCTCTAGACATTCCATTTTATTTGTTTATAAGTTTGGGAAAAATGGCAAACAAGGTTCATGCCAAACCTGATGCAAGTGACACCTCTATTTTTCATCACGACCTTATTAAACTATTGGTTGTAGAAGAGCTAAATAGGTTAAATAGAGATTGGCTTACCTTCCTATTCTTAAATGGATATGAATTAGATGCTACCACCCCCTTTGGGAGAACTCCAGAATCTAAATCCACAACCCCTAGAAAAGAGAAGCAACCAGTGGCAGAGCAACCTATGGTAGAGGCTTCCACAAGCACAAAAAGGAGGATGACTAGAAGACAGACTAGAGAATATAGTACATAGAAGGGCAAGCTAATTGATATCTTAGACCCTATTGATATTGAATAAAGCCCAATTGAGCAACCTAAAGAAGTGAACAAAGCTAAAACTAAGAAGAAAAAAAAAAGGGTTAAGAAGTTAGACTTTTTACAAGCAGAACATGGTTCCATTTTCAGGCCAAGGAAACCTGTCACAAGGTCAATGCAGGAAGCTGAAAAGATGCCAGAATTGCCTTTGGATAAAATAGAGCCATCAAAAGAACTATCAAAGGAACCATCAAAGAAAAAGAGAGGCAAGCGGGTTGTACAAGGAAAAAGTGAAATAGAGGTTTTATAGGAACAATTAAGAGAACTATACAAGAAGTTATCAAATCCAAACTTGAGTTTGACTAATGGAAAAAAGAAGTGTCGAAGCAGATATATTTTTGTGATGAAACGGTAGATAAATCCAAAAGGATGATAAAGAGGACTTTGCCTTTGCACATGATGTTGAATCACATGCATAAAAGGAATAGATGTCTACAAGAAGACATAAAAATATTTTAGGGACAAGTCACAACACTAGAAACTCAAATTGAAATGATCAAGGTTGAACTCGAAAAGGGAAATCTTAAGATCACTGCTGAAGTAGATGATACTCCTTCAAAATGGTAAAACTTTCAATTTTGTCTTCACTATACTTAAACCAGTAAACTTAGATTTATATATAGTGAACATGGTATTAGGATTAATAAGGAGGCACTAGGAACCGTGAAAATTTAAAAAACTCAGAATTTTGAATTTTTTAGCAACTTCCCATAATGAAGCTAAAAATTTGCTACGAAACTGTTGTAGGTTTTCAGAGGAGAAGGAAAACTTAAAATACAACAAAGAAAGTTATGAAGGTATGTATTTAGCTTAAAAACATCAAGAAAAATCTCAGAACTAGAAAAAGAGAAAAGGGGTAGCAGAAGGGTGTTTTTTGAATTTGCTACTAAAGTTTGCTACGAAACTACTGAAGACTCTGTTTTTCGCTAGGAAACTGTCAAAATCACTATTTTTCTGCCTTTTCTGAAGTTTTTGAACATCAAGCATCCAAGCTCCAAATGGATTATAGGTTATGAAGGGTGTCCACATCAACTCCTATTTTTTAGGAAGACAGGTCAGCAAGCCAACTAGGTCAACATCCACATGGAAATGATACACATCCTCAACTCCAAAATATTCAGAAAATTAGTTTGGTTCGAGAAGCTTCATCAAACATAATTTGGTTCAGTTCATTTATGGTGGAAGAGTTGTACATGTATTCAAATTATGTGAAACATAAATTCCTAAGATTTCTCAATAGGTGTCACGTAGGATAAGGTTTCAAAATTGTTTGATCGAATCTAGCCCAAGTGACAAATTTTTGTAATTAATGATAAGATGGTGGTCTTGGTCTATATATTTTTAGATCCTTGACTCTAAAAGGGTTGATCGATAATGTGAAGAAAGTACCTTAGGTAATATTTTGATCTTGTTAATATCAAATTTGCAACAACTCTATTTTTGTACCTGAGATTCATGCAATGGCTTTCATGTGTTTCTTACCATGTTGTTTATGTTTTACATAGTATTTTGATTACTTGGAAATCTTATCAAACTACTTAAATTTCCTTCACTTACTATGTATGATTGTGAATGTTAATTTGATATTAGTTTTAGAGCCATAGATGCCTCAACTTCCATTAAACACTGTTGTTGGCCATAATTTTCTTTAATTTGGCTCCATGCCCAATGGTGGTTGTCATCACATTTTCCTTCACTTGTAAAACCACATAAAAATAAATCAGAGTTAGTAATAGGTAGTTTGAGTTGTTTCAAGTGAATTTGATAAGTATTTTAGAGAGCCCTCTCAGATTAGAAGGGTTAAAATCCAGTCCACATGGTTTGAAATAGTTATGTTGGGTTGAAGCTTGACAAAACCCAACTCTATTAGCTCATTGATAATAGAATCCACCAATAAGAACCTGATCCACATACTCAAGAAGGCCTTGCTATCCCACCAGAGAAACTGGCACAATGCCGTCAACAACACTTTGTGGGCTGACCGGGTTATGCCTAAACCATGTCTGAGAACATCTTCGTATTTTCTAGTTTATGGGAAAGAAGCCATCTTACCACAAAACCTCGACCTTTTTGCTCTTCAGTTGTCACAGGAGTCGTGTGACACCCCTTTCCCTACCGTTCAAAACCAAATTGACACCCTCCTTAAACTGGAAGAGGAGAGACAAAAGGCTAGAGAAAAGTTTTTTGTTCACCAAAGTTGAATCAAAAGATGGTTTGATAAGAAATCCATAGGAACTAGTGAGTTCAATGTGGGAGAAATAGTTTTCAAATGGGACAAGGTCCATGAGAACAAAGGAAAACACACCAAGTTCCAAGCCTTGTGGATTGGTCCTTCCCAAGTAAAATAAAAAATTGGCCAACACACCTACAAATTGTAGACTCTAGGAGGGAGGGTAGAACCCCTTCCTGTAAATGGCCAAGACCTTAAATTCTACTTTACCTAGTATCACTCATGGTTACTCACACACCCTATACTATAGCCTCTTTCTCATCCTCTCCCTCCATTAGTTTTTATTTTTCTGTTAACCTTTTTCTTAGTTTTGTTTTTCCGTGAATAAAGCATCTAGGATGTCACTCTAAAGTTGAGGTATCCTCCACACTTTTGGCTGATATATGTGTTTTTTGGGTGTGGCCTTGACTGGACCTTAAGTCATGACCAAAATAGGTGTTGAATCTTGCTGTAGTGGGGAACTAGATTTCATTTGCGGTGTCCTATCTTTCAACAATTAATCCTAGATGCTAACTTGGCTGGAGTTTTGAATGAATTGGTTTATCCAACTGGCTTGAAAGTGGAGGGGAAGAAAACTTTAATGTGCATACATATATCGAAAAATAATAAGGTCTTTGAAAAACTAGAAACAACCTCTCTTGCAAGTAAAATAAGTCGGTATCCCTCATCTTCCCAGGCTAATAACTTCCATACAAATAAGTGAAAATAAGCACATCTAAATAAGTTCCAACGAGCACAACAATTAAAATAATAAGGGAAAAAGGACTGAGAAAGGCTTCCTATGCAAAGAGGGGACACGATGACTCCACTGGGGTACTGTCTAGGCTTGTTGGCAGCAGAGCAATGTGTGCGATTTCTAGGTAGTGTCTCCGTCAAGGTATTGTTTAGGCTTGCTCGTAGTGGAGAAACACCAAATATTTGTAACCATTATAATGAGAATCCTTAAGGCACATATCATTATTCAAATCCTCCATGTCAAGGTAGCATGGATGGTCCCATATTGCGTGTGTCAATAAGAGGATTCTTCGTAGCTTAAGATTTTTTATCAACTTTAAGGAGAAACCCGGAGGCATTAGTGGGACCTGCAACCTTAAGGAACAACACTCATTAAGGTCTGCCTTACTCAAGGCCATGGGAAGCCAGAGATTCTAGAGTCCTACCAGTGAATTGTCAATTGTTGTAGCTGTTGCAACAACCCTCCAAAATTCCTGACCCCTCAAAATTTGGGAGGCCCTATACCATTCCTGTGCTTGTCGCTGGTTCTCAAGATCTGTTCAAAAGTGTTAAACCTTCTTCATCACGTGAACATAACTCCCAAAAGTCTTCAAAAGGCTTGAGCTTTTTTCCTACTCATGGGTCACATCATAACAACCCTCCTAAGCTAAAGAAAGTGTGACCTTATGACCTAGCTAATTTTATGATCAAGGCAAGTTGCTAAGTCACAATGGAAACCTGTGACATACTTCCCTCATGCAACCTTTACGAATTTGCGAACTCTCTAAGTCATGTAGTGGCAAGGTCCACATCTTGTGCATCATGCGATCGATGCAACTTTATGACCTCATGACCCAAAAAGTCGTTATGTCGCAAGGTCACAAAGGTCTCAAAGTCAAACAAGTGTGACCTATGTGACACCCATGAATTAGAGACCCCTTAAGGTCACAAGATCACGGGGTTGCAGGGGTCGCAAATGCTTGAAATCAAACAAGTGCAACCCCTACGACCCCCCCATGTGCAACCGAAATTATAAATATCGGTCTTGACCAGTCATTTGAAAAACTCGCTCTAGTTGCATGAAGAACTGAGGAGCTTAGCGACTAGAAAAGGCACATGACCTTGGTAGGTAGGTGACTCTTCCCCTACACCTGTAATCATTTCCTTCTGATATTTGTCTCCCTCTTCCACCCTAACCCTAAAAATTCCAGACCAGGGGGGTATTTATCCATGTTTTAGGCTCATTTTAACCAGAAACTCTTGGAAAGTTTTTTTTGTTCTTCATGAGCCCCTCTAAGCATCTTCTATGGCCATTCTCGTCCAAAATTTGGATGCATTCCTTGAGGACCAAGTCATCCTCTTTTGAGATGCCCCAAGAACCCATCTTGAGCCTCATTTCACTCTTCAAAATCACCCAAGGAAATAGGTCGCATAGCCAAAAGCCATGATAGGCTAATAGCCATGACCTCGGAATCCCTATGACCCTTCCTCATTAGTGACTCCTACGACCCATTAATATTTGTGACCCTGCAAGCCCAACAGCCTATGCGACCTTCGACCTAGCTTTGTTTACTCACCTGCCAGTCATAAAGTCACGTGCTCATACTTGTGAACTCCACGACCCCTTGGCCCCTGCAACCTTGCGACTTGCTAAGGAAATCTCTTCCCGAGATCTGGAAAATATAATTTTTCCTTGCTGCTAGGAGTTATTATTCATGTTGTCTCTCTCATTGTGGTATTTATTCTTTGACATGGCATGTGATGTTGATCTTGAGTGCATTTCGATCTCCTCCTTCAACGACGAGATGGCACCCCCAATAGTGAAATCAACTGGCAGGATTTCTGAAGGCAGTTCGCAAGAGATTAAACAAGACCTTCTACACCCCTTCTAAGGGGATACTGCATGCAATATCAACAAAAGCACTAATTTCTCATGGTTTGACATTTATACAAAATTCACTAAACAGGATATTCCAGAGGACCAGGAGGATTTCTGAGTATAAAAAAATGTCAAGAGGGAAAGACTCCACAAGGTGGCCTCACGTCCCCTAGTTTTCCCATAGACCAAGACTATTGAGTGGATCCTACATAATACAAAAATGAAAATGGGTGGTAAGGGATCTCTCAGATGCACCATTCACAACTATCTCCTCTATACACATTGTTGCATATTACAGGTTACACGAAAAGGAGGAGGCATTTAACACCTGGTGGCTATCAAGTTTTGTGATTATGACTAAGGACATCGTGAGGTAGTGGTGGAAACATCCATCCAAGTTCCAGTTCAGAAGTGATCAAGTACACAGAAAGGATGAACTAAAGAAGGTTTACCAGCTTATCGCCACCATGATGAACTGGTTGTATAGAAGGACCAACTCTAATGTTTTTCTTGGGACTTAAGTCCCTAATATGTACGTCGTCACCACCAGAGGCACACTTTTTAACTGGGCCAACATCATAGATTCAACACTGAAAACAAACATAGTTGCAACTAAAGATCCTGAATCAAACGAGTCATTAAATTTCTACATGGCCTCATACCTGCTAGATGTAATCTGTGAAAGGTGCCAGTTTGATCATTGGAGCTACAATTGAACCACAGTTGCAGCAAAGTGAGTGCATCAACATTAGAATATCTTCTGGAACCCTAGCTACAAGGGTATACTAGACACCATCTCTAAATCATTTATTTCCCTAGTATATTAGGCACTTGTGACGGAAGAACCTCCTTGCACATCAAATATGACCATGGTGACCATCAACAAAGTAGTGCACTGGCTCCCAATCCAAGAGGGGACATTCATCAGGGTTTTTGGTTCTTATAAGACCCCACATGTACTCCCTCGATTCACCATAGATAGAGTACTCATGCAGGAAGTGTGCTATCAGATGACCCATGAATTTTAAAAGATGCCAAGCAAGGGGAAGAGGAAGCCTTGGCCCACATTCGGTCTCGTTATTGGGGCCTAAATAGTGGAAAATTTCAAGGAAGTGGAAGAAAAGGCAGAGTAACTAAAGGGATGTTATTTTGTGACTCTGAACCACTACACATATGATCCAGAGAGGGTAGTAGTGGCTAACTGCAAAAGAGCCAATTTCAATTGGTCATGCCCACATTCTCAGTAGTATCATGAAGCTGTGATTAGGAATTCATACAATGCCACCAAGGAACTCAGCCCTAGTGAGTAGCAAGAAAAAGATGATGAGAAACTTAAACATCCCTAGGAAAATGTGAGCCTTCAAAAGAGATCAACTTCTCTAAAGAGGAAGAAATAGTAGCACAAGGCAACTGGGAAATTCAAGAAACACAAGGAGAAAGAGGTAGAAGCATTCCCAAGTGACTAAGAGGCAGGCGGGGATGAAGAAAAATTAGAGCAAAGAAATGCAACCCTGGCAAGAAAAAAGTAAGAGGACAAGAAGAAAAGAGAAGAGCTCAAACACTTGAAAGATTTAGGTGGCCAGCACTTTGAGGACCAACTTGAGAAAAGAAAGAAGCTATAAGAAGAAGAAGAGAAGAAGAAGCTATAAGATAAGTGATTAAAGGGAGAGGAAGAGAAAAAGGCCAAAGAAGAAGAATAAGAGAGGAAGAGACTAGAGTAGGAATAGAGAGAACATGAAGAGATACACAAGTAGGCGAAGGAGCTCAGGAGGAAGCAAGAGCAGGAAGAGCAAGAAAAGAAGTGGCTATAGAAGGAGAAAAGAAAGAGAGAAGAGGATGAAAGGAATAGAGAAGAGAAGGAAAGAAGAAATAAGAAACAAGAAGAGGATGATAAGGAAGCTCAACAAGAATCTGAGCAAGTTGAGTTACCTCTGGTGGATTTTCTTGCATCCACTCCCCTCATCGAATGACATCTCCCTCTCAAAGAGGTGGGCATTCCTGAGGAAGTAGAAGATTAAGTGTTGGATCTAACCAAGCTCAATTTTGATCATGTTAATTTCAAGATCATTGAGGAGAGAAGGAAATGTTATGCCAGGAACCCTGCAGAACCCCTATCAATAACCACAGAGAAATAAATGGTTCTTGACACTATAGTTAACCCTGAGATGATCACCTTAGTCCGGACTACATTTGTGATTGCAACTGAACTAAATGTTGCTAGGATGATCAAACAAATTGTGGAACCCCAAAACAAGATTTACACATCTAAGCAGAAGGATGCTAAAGAAAAAGAATATAAAAAGAAGGAAGAAGAAGAAAATGCGGCCCTCTTCTTGATACACTCTAGTACAAAGGAGCTACATACTGCAATCAAGGATGAAGATGAAACTCTTAGTAGAGCCATGGCGATGGTTTATGAACAAATCTCAAAACTACATCATATGATAGCTCCAATCTTGCCCATACAAATCAAAATAAAAGAAAGGTATTCTATGCTAAAGGAAGTTGTTATAGATTTGGATAACATGCATGAGTGGTCCACCAAGTATCCACGTGCATGGCAATAATTCCAAAACAGGACTGGATCACTACGCAAAATGCCAAAGTCCATCTCCGTGTTAAGATCCAAACACGAGATAAACTAGCCAAGGATGTGAATAGAGTGTTGGCTTCTTACAGGCACATTTTAGTGGTTTAATGATCTAATGCGAAAAATCACAGATATAACCATAAATATAGAGATGCAGCAGAAATAATGCTTCATTTCATTAATGCAAAATATTAAAATATGCCTAGTAATAGAAATGGAAATAAACTAGCTTGGGCGATGGTAGCTTGTCCCTGAGAAGAGATGTGGCAGCTACATGCCTCTAAATTGCCTTACAATGAGGCTCAAGCCCCTTTTTATTATTGAATAATAAGAGAAAACCCTAAACAACCAAAACCCTAACCTAAAGAGATGTTACACCAAGAGTTTATGGGCCCCGTTGGGGTTAGTTGCACAACCAACTTCTCGGGGTCGTGACTTGGTTATATTATCTCCATTTGACACACATGATACCCCATTGGAAATATCTCTCTAAGGACTAGGACGAAAGGAAAATTTTATCAGAAAATCACTTGCGGTAGATTGCCAAAAAAATGTCGTTTAGCGCCTCAAAATGGCTTTGGAAGTTTAGGACCCAAAAAACTGCTAAAATAGTAAATTGTGCTATAATTAAGGAAACTAAAAAACTGAAAGAAAAAATGGTGGGTGTCTAAGTGGAATTGGCAGGTGGCCACCAATATCCACCTTGATCATTCCTCCCTGCTTAGGAAGCAATGGTCCCCATTGCATTGAGTTCCTCCATGAGATGAGGAAACTTCTACTGAACTTGGTCCCTGGTGAGCCACTTGCCCTGGTGAAGGAGTTGGCCTGCCTTAGAAACTCGATATAGTTGGATCTTCTGCTAGCAACTGTGCTTGATTTGCATGTCCATGATCTAATCAGTTGTAGTTTGTTCCATGCAATATGGATTTAACTCTGTTGGTGTGAACTGTTCTGCAATGTCGAATGTATCTAGTAATGGTGGAAAGTATGGTCAAAGGTGGTCCACATTGAACACTAGGTGTAGGCCAAGGAATGGGGGAATGTTGAGCTGAAATGCATTGTCTCCTGCAGCCTTAGTAATGGTGTAAGGACCATATCAGAGTGGTCTGAGTTTCCAATAGGCTCCGGTAAGGCGTTCCTTTTGCAAATGCAACCAGGCTTTGTCACCCACCTAAAACTTGTGTGCCACTTGATGTTGATCATGTCGCTGCTTGTACTTGTCATTTGGTTCTCCATAATGTCATGGACATGCTAGTAGATATGTTGGATGTGCTCAATGAAGTTGTTTTCCTTATCTGTTTAGACTAGACATGAGCCGAATTTGCTTGAGTAGCTGCAAATGGCATGGCCACATCAATGGGACATAGTGGTTGGAATCCCAAGCCCACCTAAAAAGGGTTGTGGCTAGTCGAGCTGTGGAGAGCCTTGTTACAGATGTGTTGAACATAGGGGAGGCTCTCATCCCATGTGTGTGGATTCTTTGAGTTGTACATGTGCAGAATGTGTATGACGATCCTATTGACAACTTTTGTCTAGCCATCATTTTGGGGATGGAAGGCCATGGACTTAGTCAGTTTGGTGTCTAGCATTGACCAGAGACTAGACCATAATGTACTAAGGAACTTACTATCCCAATCTGAGATGATAGACAGTAGGATCCAAAAGTGCACCCACACTCATTCAAAGAAGAGTTTAGCAGTGGATTCTGCTATGATATTCTTCTTACAGGCCACCCTAATGGCCATCTTCGAGAACCTATTGACGAACACAAAAACATAGTCATTTCCATGATTAGTAAAAGGAAGGCTCGAGATGTAATCCATGGAGATGGATTCCCAAGGTCAACTAGGGGTAAGCAATGGAGTATAGATGCCTTGCTTCTTGATGGTCGATTTGGCAATGGCACAAGTAGTGTAGGATCTGATGTACTTCCCGACATCCTATCGAATATTCATCCAATAGAAATACTTATGCAGCACTACCACAATTTTCTCGACCTCGAAATGCCAAACAGCCCAACTGTAGTTTGCTTCCCAAATCATCTTGGCATGCCCGCTTGAAGGAACACAAAGGTGACCCAAGTGGCATCAAAGGGCATCCTAGAGGTGAAAATATGGAACATGCTAACCCTCCAAGAGTGTCTAGTATGTGTAGCCAAATTCTGGGTCGCTTTTGTAGAGAAGTGGCCAATGAGAAGTCTTGTGCCCACAAGAGTTGAGCATTGTTGTTAACGCCATGATCGGTGGTCGACTCAGGCAATAAGAAACATTATTGGTGCTTCCCTTCTTATACTTGATATTCAAATGGAACTATTGCAGGTATGGAGACCACTTTTGATGACGATCATTCTTCAACTTCCCTTGTATCTGTATGAACTACAGGGGCCAGTGGTCTGTGTGGATGACCATTTCCTTCCCCAAAATGTAATGCTTCCATTGTCGGTAGGCCTAGATAATGGAATACATCTCTTTGTCATAAGTGGGATACTTTTAGACTGTGTCTGAAAGAGTCTCACTGTGATATGCCATTGGATGCTCATGTTGAGTAAGGACTGCCCCAATAGCATAGTCAGAGGCATCTGTCTCGATCTAAAATGGTTGTTGCAAGTTTGGTAATGCGAGCATTGGTGCTGAGCAAAGGTGATGTTTCAACTCTATGTATGCCTTCTGTTGAGATTCAGACCAAAATAATTTTTCTTTCACTCCTCCCTTGGTGACTTGACTTAAGGGCCAAGTGATATGAGAAAATCCCAACACAAACCTCTTATAGAAGTTGGCAAGACACAGAAAGTTGCGGAGCTCTGTCAAAGTGGTTGGAGATGGCCAATCCCGAATGACTTGGATCTTGGTTGGATCCACATGCAGCCCCCATTAATCAATAATGTATCCCAAACACATAACTTGGGTCATGCTAAAAGTGCATTTCTCCAAATTGGCACATAACTTGTGTTGCCGTAGTGTTTGGAGAACCTGTCGGATGTGGTGGAGGTGCTCTTCCCAACTCTAGCTAAAGATGAGGATGTCATCCAAGTATACCACTGCAAATGAGTTGGTGAATGGCCACAAGGTATCATCCATCAGCCTCATGAAGGTTGCAGGAGCATTCGTCAACCTGAGATGTATAATAAACCATTTGAAAAGGCCCTCCTTGGCTTTGAAGGTTGTGTTCCACATGTCGGAGGGTTCAATTGGTACTTGGTGATATCCTGACTTCAAATTGATCTTGCTAAAATATTTTCCCCCTTCAGTTGGTCCAGAAGTTCATCAATCCGTGGGATCGGGTACCTATTCCAGACATTGATCTTGTTCAATGCTTGATAGTCAATAGAGAGTCTCCATGTCCCATCCTTCTTCTGCACCAACATGATCAGGCTCCCACAGGGTGATGAACTTGGTCAGATATGACCTTTCTATAGCAGCTCCTAAATTTTCCTCTTGATTTCATCGTTCTCCAAAATGAAGTGCCGATAGATTGGTCGATTGGGCAGCGGCTCAACTCGGGCCAAATCGATGGAGTGATTGACCTGATAGTGTAGAGGAACCCCTATGTGGGAGGTGAAGATGTCCTCATACTCCTCCACAACCTTATCCATCTATAGTTATTGTGCGGAGGGTCCCTGACTGGAGGTTGTGGCCACCGTCTTCTTCTTTCCTTGAGGGTGTATCATCAAGAAAACAAATTTCCTGGTTTTGGAAATGATCTTACTGCATTATTTTGCAATAACCAAAGAGATGGTGGTAGGTGGTGCTACCTCCGGTATCCTGTACAACTTATTTCCCAAAGTAACAATCACATCACGAGGCCTTGGTTCATACATAGCATGTTGCTTCCACAAGTATGGTTGGCCTAATAATACATCACAAACATTAAGGGGAGAAGCGTCACATAATACCTCATCTGTGAAGGGCTTGATGTTGTATGGAAGGCGACACTATTGGCTCACACGAAGATCGCGTCCTTGGTGAAGCCACCCAATGGTGTATGGTTTGGGCATGTGTTATGGTCAGTAAGCCTAGCCACTTCACGACCTCCTCCGAAGTGATGTTCTTTTGGCTCTCGCTATCAGCAATGAACTATAGGGGGGAACCCTTTAACCATATCTGGGAGTGGAAGAGGTGCTCCTCCTCCTCTGGATCTTTGGGTTCCTCCTTTTGGATATTCATGGTAGCAATGGTGGCGTTGGGCTCTGCATCGAAAATCTGCTTGCCTTTGTCACTCCCCCTATCAGGTTCTAACTTGGTGTTAAAACATGAATTTGATTCTGAAGCCTTTAGCTCGACCACCAGTGACTGTTTAGCTTGACACTCACTTGTGTTGTGAGTCGATCTCTTATGGAACTCACACCACTTTCCCGTGTCCTTCTTCAGATTTGCGGTGTTTTTCTTTTCTTGCAGCTTTGCTCAGCCACCCCACCCTGGATTTGTCCTTTGTTTTGTTGTTTGGGGGCAACTTTCCCTTGCTTTGGAATCATAGATCCAAGGTATCGCTTCTTATGTTTAAATTTCTGCTCGATCTTGACAGTGTATCGATAGGCAGTGCCTGGCGAGGAGATATCTCGGAACTCCATATCGTCCTGGATGTACCTGTTTAGGTAGCCATGATATTTGAGTACCAAATGCTGCTCCGTATCCTTGATACCCAACTTTGTGCAAAGGGTATTAAAAATATTGGTAAACTCCAGCACATCTTGGTCCCTTCCCTACCGCAACATGGTCCACTTTATGTATTTATCCTCATAGCTTCTGACAGGGTAGTACTACTCCTTGATAGCATCTCGGAATGAATTCCAAGTGGGTGTAGCTGAAAATAGTGAGACTGTACTTTCATCCTTCTATTCATAGTAGGTTTCCCACCAGTCCTTGACATGGGGGGCATCTTTGAGCAGAGTGAAAGTAATCTTTTTCTGTTTGGAAAAGTCATGAATAGAAAAATATCATTCTAGTAGATTTAACCATTTATCTACAGCGTTTGCATCTATCTGACCCTCAAATGTGGGAATGTCAAAGTTAACTTGTACCTTAAAGGGTGTGACACTTCCAAAGTAGCTGTTGGAAGTAGATGTGTTGCCCCTGGGTAGCCGCTGAAGGATCTGGGCAAAGTTTTCCATCATCACATTCCTTTGTGACTCAAGGACTTCCTCGAGTAACAATTTGGTAGGATCTCCTACCCCCTCGTCTTTCTTTTCATCCACCATGGGAGGCCATCGGGATTTGCAATGCTGGTCTTGCAAAAGCTTGACCAGTTCAAGCCCTAACTCGTTATATCCCAACCTCTTTGGGGGCATGCAAAGAAAAATAGAGAAATAGAAGACCTCTCTGATACCACTAATCCGAATTTAAATAGGAATGCAACAACTAACAGATATAACCATAAATACAGAGATGTAGCAGAAATAATACTTCATTTCATTAATGTAAAATACTGAAATATGCTTAGTAACAGAAATGGAAATAAACTAGCTCGAGCGATGGTAGCTTATCCCTGAGAAGAGATGTGGTAGCTACGTGCCTCTGAACATCCTTACAATGAGGCTCAAGGGCCTTTTTATTATTTAACAATAAGAGCAAACCCTAAACAACCAAAACCCTAGCCCAAGGAGATGTAACACCAAGAGTTTATGGGCCCCATTGGGGTTAATTGGATAGCCAACTTCCCGGCGTCATGACTTGGTCATATTATCTCTGTTTGACACGCATGATACCCCATTGGAAAGATTTCTTTGAGGACTACAAAGGAAAAGACAATTCTATTAAAACATTTCTTGCGGTAGATTGCCAAAATAACATCGTTTAGGGCCTCAAAACAGCTTTGGAAGTCTATGACCCGAAAAACTGTGAGAAGTAGTAAATTGTGCTACAATTAAGGAAACTAAAAAACTGAAAGAAAATATGGTGGGGGTCCAAGTGGAATTGGCACGTGGCCGCCAATATCCACCTAGATCATTTAGAGTTGATGATCAAGAACCATGGGGTTCCATCTATCAGGGAAATTAGGCAAGTAAAGAAGCAGGAAGACATCTCACCATAGGTTTAGTCATTTGTTGACACATACAAGCAGCCTATCGACTTAGGCAACCTACAGGTTACAAAGGAAAATATCACGCGGTACATGGTGGAACTAGTGTGAATGTACAGAAAGTTAGTGACCTTGGTCAATCAAGTGAATGGTAAAAGAAACACTCTCATCCTGTACGTCCTTGAGTTCCTACATAGACATTGCGGGGAATAATCGTGAATAGCCCCCATAGTTGTTGAGTACAATATTTGGCGCACTAACTTAGTGGAGCTACACCTACACGTCTCAGAACCATCTATTGTCAAGTTGGTAGGACAATTATAATAGAGTAGGACAATAATAAGATTTGAAGAGTCATAAGGAAGTCTAAAGGTCATAAGATAGTCAAAAGGTCATGAGGAAGCCCAAGGGTCAAGGGTAGACCAAAGATCACTCTCTTTTTATAGCTAAACCCTCATGGCATATTGTACAGAGACTTTTAGCTTGGGACTATTTTGGTACATATTGTTTTGAGAGAACTTGTGCTCTTCTAATCGATACAAGGAGTAATAGTTATGCTCCACTATTGGATTGGATGGATACTTTATGTTGTGATGCCATGGATATTATTAGCTCGATGGATTGAAGGTTCCTATGAGTTTTGATGTGCACTCTCCACGTGTATCTTCCTGTGCTATGAATCTTGTTTTGCAACACATGGATGGTATATGATGTGTTAACTCTATGCTTATATTGATGATTCTTTTTATTGGTATTGGAATAATCATATTCTAGGATGTGCATTCACTTGTGTTCGTTGATGCTTAGCTACTTTGAAATTGTTTATTGTTGTTAAGCGTTCTTTAAATATGTGTGATCTTATTTGAAGTTATGCTAACAATGTTTTACTTAAGGTTCATGTTGTAAAGTTCTAATATTTCTATTTATGCTATTCATGTTATGAACATTCATCGGTTATTTCCCTTCTGTTTGTTTAAGTTCATGTATTATGTCTAGTCGGTATACCACCTCCACCTGAACGTGATCCCTAAAAAAAATGGTGTAGGGTCTAGTTGGGACTCTGCACAAGGGAGATCCCTTTACTGTTAGCGGAGAATTCCATCCCATCAACAAATTCATAACACTCACCATATTAACTCCAATTTATTAGGTATTATATATTAAAAAAGGGATATTTTAAGAATAAATTGAAACACTCATTATCATTTTTTTTTACATTCTGCTGGTGAGACATGTTTTGAGGATTGAAATTTTGATCACTTACATACACAAGCGCTTGCCAACATGGTTTTTGCTAATTGTACTACCACCTGCAAGCATAACGCTCACCATATTAACTCTAATTAATGACACATATCTTTGCCAATTGTGCTACTACTCGAGACATAACACTCACCATATTAACTCCAATTAATGACACTATCAGGTAGGTGCTAATGTAAAATTTAAATTTTATAATTTTTATTAATAATTCATAACACTTTTTCATTATTTTGAACATATTTGGATTTTTTTTTTATGATATTTTATGGGTACTCTTCTACTTGCTATATATTTTAGAGTTTTTTTGGGCATATTTTCTAGTCAAAATTTCCCAAACTATGATAGGGATTTGTTGAAATTACAAGTTTGAATTGTGGACTCTTTATAGTCGTAGTTCCCTAAATATTGTTTAGGGTGCCAAATCCATATATGCAAACAAAAATGCATTTTAAACAAAAAAAATCATCATGAATTGTCCAAAAATTAATTATTCTGTAGGATTCGTGCCAAAAATACCAAAAAGTATAATAGTTAGATAATGCATGTATCCAAAATATGTTTTGGTGGATTTCGACAAAAGACTCGAAAATGTATAATAGTTAGACAATGCTTATTTTATATATGCATTTAATTAATAAGACAATATTATATATTAATATAAATATTACATGTAGTTTAACTAATAAATGAAATGACCCATTTGGTGGCACTTTTTCTAGTCAATTTTGCCTAAAATTTGATAGATATTTTTAAGAAGCAATCTACAAAGTTCAAGTGCACTAGGGTTTTTAGGGTGTTGAGTCCATTGATGCATTCAAAAGTGAATTTTCAACTACAAGAAATCACAATCTTGCTCAAAATTGTATTGCAAGAATCTGACAATACAATTTTGAGCAAGATTGTGATTTCTTGCAGTTGAAAATTCACTTTTGAATGCATCAATGGTTAGAGCCAAAAGGAATTTGAACCAGTGACCTATCACAATGAGTGCCTTAGTAGTGCGTACATTCACCATCATCCAAAGCCCCGTGGGTGCTCAAAAATTTTATATAATTGAAATATTTTTTAATAATAATTTATAACATTTTTATTATTTTAAAATATAATTAATACAATCATATAAATTAAATGGTTGATAAATATTGATGGGCAATAAAAACACTTACTTATGATACATGCAACATTACCAAAATTTCAAAAACATAAAAAATTAACTAAATTATAATTTTATTTTAGATGATTAGTATTATTATTATTGTACTAGAGGAATCGAAAACTCAGTCAGGCTCATGCTCGTGTGACACAGGGTCAATTCTAGCCACTACAACAATACCTTCATGGTTTATGACAATCCTCCTCTCCATAGACTAGGTTACTCTGCAGGGACTTCAATCTTGTATCTCTTAGTTTAGACAATACTTCATATCATAACAATCACCAATAGAGCTTCCCCCATTGGTACATTTTAAATCACTATTATTATTAATTATAAAATAAATTAGTATGTGAGCTAAACGTATATATACAATTGTAAAGACATGTAATATGAAAAACACAATAACAGAACAAGAAGCGATAAAGGTTCAATACCATAAATAAAAACTCAATGGAAACCAAATCTAACAATTGTGGACATAACATTGCTTTTAATTGCATTGAAAAATAAAAAAGATATAACTACCTTTTAAGATAAATCTCAACCATTTATTGTGATTACTATTAAAAATATTTAGTGGATATTTCATGGATGTTAAATATGTACCATCCATTATTAATTATTAATAAATAAATAAAATTTTGGAAACTTTATTAAAAAATAGAAATGCCATAATGAATCACATAGTTAATAGAAAAAATATATATTAAAATTAACATTTTTATTAATAATATGTTATACTTTCTATCAAACTCAAAGGGTCAATGCGCTGAGATGAATATGTATGTAATATGGGAGTTGGAATCACAATTATCTTACATACTTCACATTTTCTAATCTCACACTCAACATGATGCCATATACATTGTTATCTTTGCCTTTGGCACTTGCCATAATGCCATTTTCTTTGTAATATTTGCCTCTACTCTTGGATTTAAAAACACACTGAAACAATTACTCATAGGTTATTGATGTAAATTGTAATAATAACAAGAGAATAATAATAATAATAATTACAAAAAGTTGACTAATTCCAATTTGAAGAGAAAATAATAAACGTTAAACATTCATAATTCTATGTATTTACCTATTAAAATTCATGGCATTATTAATCTTTGATATCTAATATGTTATTATTTTGTTAAGGTCTATTTAAGCCTCATTTTAACACTTAAATTATTTATTAATTCCTAGATATTTAGCGATTATATTTATATTATTATATTGTTATGTTGGGTAGAACCTTTCAATGTCCTATTTTATTATAATTGTACTATTTCTCCTATATATACACTAAGGATACATAGTCTTAGGATCATTGATCCATATCTTTTACTTCAAGGATGCATACATAATTGCATATAAAAGAGCATGTAACTAAGTAACTTAAATACGTGGAAAGAAGCGGAAATCAAAAGAAACCATGAGATAAAAGGCACAAGATGATCTTATTACGGAGTTCACATAGTGTGGGAAACTTCTCTGGGCCCTACTCAATGTCGGGAGGCCTCTTTCATTAAATTGCAGCAAAAATAAATTACAATCAAATTTACATAAATGACCCTTATACCTCCATTTTCCTATATGGCCAAAAAATGCAAAGCTCAACTACAGAAACTGACATCACTATTGGATTTGTGGCATGAAATCGTGTCAAATGACTATAAACTTGACCTTGTTCTAAGTACGTGACTTCTGAAGCTCTAAGGAATCTTTAGATTCCCTTAAGATTCCCTATAAAAATATTCTCTCAAGATTCCCTAGAAATCTTTCTAGAAATCCATGCCTAGCTGGGCGCAGTTCTAGCTTGGGCTGCTCTTGGTTTCGCCTCCTTGCTCCGTCGATCGTACCTCCACCTTTCCCTTGTTGGGTGCATTGCAATGGGTTATAAGTAACATTTGTAGCGGAGCTTACAAAACATGACCCAATGACCCATTGGTTGGCGGTGTCCGAGTTTGGGAGTTCAATTGGGGAGGTCCCAGGGTCCAACCTCGTGGGACCCCTATTATGGCACGTCGGTTATTTATTTGGTTAATATTTTGTTAGGGCCACCCAGGTGACAGGTCAGCCAGCTGGCTGGGCAAGTCCAAACCCTTTCAATGCTTTGTGTTGGATGGCGGGTTTGCCAATGGAAATCCATCCCAGTATTTTTGTTATATGTGGCATATATATACGATGGTGGTTGGATAGGTTTGAACACTCGCCAACCCTTTGTTAATTTGATATAACCATTGGGAGGGGTGGCAACCTATCATCCCTCATTTAAGATATATATATATATATATATATATATAATTTTGTATTTAAACAACATAGTAAAAAACAATCCGTCGACTTTTAAGGTTCACCAGTTTTTTTTAAGTAGGCGAAAATTTCTCCTTTTCTGTCACTGGCTTCTGTCACTATGAAGTGCCAATTTTTTTCCTATTTAACATTGCCACTCGGCCTAGTTTGACTAGAACTTTGACTGGCCATAACTTTCACATACGAACTCAGATTGAGGTTTCATTCATGCTGTGGGAAATCTTATGATGATATCTTCGATGTAACATTGGTTCCACTTCAATCAAATGAATTTTATTTTTTAGATTTTCCAAAGCCACTTCCGAATATGGAGTGTTTCTAGAGCCACCTGGATCATTCCTCTCCACTGAGGAGATTTTGGTCCTCCAAAGCACGAACACATCGTGCACACTTCATGTGTTCTTGTCAAGCCACACTTTCAACATATGCATTCCATGCAAACTTGGGGTACATTCTTTACATACATGACAAAACATGACTCAAACCTCCCCATACTTGCCAAGAGTTTATAACACACATTGTGTGGTCACTTTTACATCATAATAGAAACCAATACCGCAGCAATCAATGAATGTCCAAAAGATCACCATTGCTCTAATAAGTGATGGAAAACACATAATTACTTTTATAATTATATTGCAACACATGAAAATGTGGCCATGACAAGGTACTATATCTAGTCAACACATCTCTTACTCAACAAAGTGAATGGGTCATCTCCCTGTGGTGGATTCACTTGTTGAACATCCAACTGGTTTATTCATAGGTTCTTTCTGGGCATGGAGCATTTGACACGTGGCTCTCTGGTGTCCAACCTCATTACGGTGATTGAAATGATTCTTTCTCCTCCAGAATTTCTAGATTGCCTTAGGACTTGTTGATGCCTCGAAAATCGCTGTAACAACATTGGGGATAACCACCCGGTCCGGACCTTAGTACAACTCCTTTTCCGTTTGGGATGGTGGCTCCGACTGGAGATAACGGGACCAGTTTCCCGATAATGAATAGAAGAGATGGATAGGTGATGAGTTGTCTGTTCTAATGATAGGCAGATAGCTTATTCTATCAACAAAAATACGAAAACTAATACTAATCCTGGGAACAACTTATTCATTTGAAATGCAGCGTTTAATAGTCCTTATCTATTCACAGGCATATAGATGACTCTGTAAAGTAGACACAGATATTCAATCATTCAAAGGTTACTTCATATGAATAGTCAAACGAAGCGATTAACACAAATTACTTCATTCATCATTTATATCATCGATACATATACGATTGGAAGAAAATCATGCTATAAACAGCCAATAGTGGGATGCATAAAGGATGCTGTTGAAACACATATATACAAGCGATAATAGCAAGAACGATTAAATCACAATTCATATAACAGGAATGAGTTCAGACGTAGATAATAGTACCATGTGAGCTGCTAATCAATCCCAAATATCAATCGCTATTTGAAATTCTTCCTTCAACACAGAAATGCTTTTAAACAAAGACAGTAGTGCACATTTGTATAAAAACCTTCCTCATCAAAATCAGAATAATTGGTCCAGTTTCATAAAAGAATATCCCTGAAGTACAATAGTGCAACTTTAGGGTTTAAGTCATATACAAAACTTTACGACCCTTTCTAAATGCATGAAAGGGTCTATAAATACTACTAAGCTAAAAAAATCTATGAAACAAAATCCTACTAAATTGGCATCAATGAATGCTATCTATCTTCTTGGGGGTGATCTGGCAGTCGGCGATGTGAGTTATGACTCAGGCTGCTTGCCTTTAAACCTGAGCTGGCTTATCGCAAGCATTGGCTCCACTTCGGGTGGTCTGTTGAGGCGCAAGCTGAGTTGGGCAGCAAGGTGGCATCCTAAATATTGGGTATGATATAACTGATAGCATCTGTGAGGCATTTTAAGGCGGCTCTCTGGCTGTGCGGTTTCACTAAGAAGAACCAATAGGCATCCCATGTTAAACTGTTGATCCCTGCGATTAACCTTCCATTTTTCTCCAGCTCTGGGTAGCATGAATGCTCCAACATCTTTGTTGTTGTTAATTGGCCTGGAGTACATTGGGAAATCATGTTAGACAAATAAAGAGTATTATTTACTAATTCAACCAAATTACTAGTGGTTGCCTTGCATCTTAAAATCGCTCTTTCTGCCTTCATTAACTGTGATTGCCATTCTGTGACTAATATTTCCTTGTGTGATTCCAGAATTCTTGGTAGGTTAGCTGCCTGGCCCTGATCGGAATCTTTCCATTCCAGAAAATTTGTCAATGTTTCTTCGGCCTGATCCAAATCTGTCCTTGTCTTTTCTACTTTTTCGCTTATGGATGCCACTAAGTCGCACAATGGCTCTGCCTGGGTGATTTTCTGACATAGGAGCTTCATTTGATTTATCAATGCTTTATTTAATTGGAACGCCTCTGCTTTAAACTCATCTACCTGAGGGAGCTTTTTCATTTGCTCAATTTGAGTTGATAATTGAGCGATTTGCTCATCTTTGGATTTTATCATTCCCTCAGTTGATATTTTTAGTTGAGCCAATGATGCTGATAGCTCCTTTTGCTTTTGGATTGCGCTTTCGTCAATCCTCTGTTTTTCTTCTTGCAATTGCTTAGTCAACTGATTATTATTTTGTTGTTGTACTAGCAATTCCTGCTCTGCCTGCTCTTCCTTTTGCTGCGCTTCCGATAATTGAGCCTATAGTGAAAAGATGTCTTGATCTTTCGCCTTTAATAGACTTCTCACCTCCGATGCTTTATCTATGGTTTCCGCCGAATATGCTCCAGCGTATTGCGATAGCTTTGTCAAGTCATCGGAGGGATCAAATTCTTCCTTCCATACTACATTGCCTGTTACTGTTAATTCAGGGAATAAAGAAGGTTGATCAACCCTTCTCCTCTTCCTCTGTCATTTCACAATAGCTTTATGCTTAGGGCTATAGAAGACATCCAAGGGAGGAATCTCTTCTATCTGCAAAATGGTTTCGCCTGATGGATCCTTAGGAATTATTTCCGTTTCCTTTGATTTGGGTGGGTCGTTGGTTTCGCCCGAAACCTGCTTTGATGTCACTTCCTGTGTGTCGCCTTCTTTTGAAACCTCGTCATCTTTAGAGAATTCTAAATTGTCGATGATTAAATTGAATTGCTGCCATTCCTGGAGCAATTTCGGATCGGTTTGTGTATCATCGTTAGCTCTTGAACTGCTCTCTTCTTGAGTTTTCACCTGGGTTTCTTCCTGTCTCTGCACGTTTGCCTGGGTTTCTTCCTGCCTCTGGTCATGCACTTCCTCCTGCTGCTTTGATGTAATAGGAGGTTCTTTATCACGTGGCTGCTCAAGCTCGCTTAATTTTGTCGTTGTTGGAGTAGTTGCTAACAGGTCTAGAGGCAGAGTTTGCAACCTCTGCTCTCTAATTCTGTTAAATTCGGCTAGCCCCTCATCGTTGTATTCATTTATGGCAAGCGATTTAACTTGATATAACGACTCGACCGATGTGAAAAAATCCTCAAATCTGTCTTCTTTGTGCTCGAACTTTGCCAATTTGGCCTGGTCGAGTGCATTGTAGGCTTTTTTCTTTGGATCGAATCGCCTGCTTGGCAGAGTTGCCAGAGTCAGCGAATTTATTTTCTCAGCTTCCTTCTCTGCATGTTTGAGATCATGCAGAGTGTAAATACCAATTCACAAGGGAAAGGAGGGCCAGACATGCTTCTTTGCTTTTTTCAGGGTCTGAGTAACCCCATCAGCGTTGATCTGATAGGCTACATCCCTGGCAAGTAGCTTATCAGGGATGTATAATGGAAGCACATGGGGCTTGGATTGACTGCCAAAAACTCTAATATAGGTGAACTTTTCTTCTCCAAACCAACTTGCTACGGCAGTTAAATCCACCCCTGCTTGGTCGGAAATCTTCAGGGCAGGCTTATTGAAAATGGAATAATGAATAGGCAACATGAAACCGTTGCAAATTTGATACAAGTGGTGTTTGTAGTTGGTCTTCCACAACTTTTGATGATATATCTGGACGGGTGCGGGGTCTTGCGACGTCCACCTCCATCCGAGCACAGGGAGTTCAGAATTAAAACATATGACATCTAACACATAGGCACTGTAGTAAAATGGCGGAATGAACCTCTCAGTGACGCGAGAGTTAAATCTGAAATTAAGAATGGCAGTTTCTAGCTTATCGGATAGTATATCCGCCCAATCCATTATTTCGCCACTACATGCCGCCTCCATTAAGGGGACCATTTCTATGGTAAAATTGGCAGAATCATGTAATCCCCATAGTCTGCACATCATAATCCCAGCATAGAAGTAAGGAGAACATAGAGAGTCGACTGAGTACTTACCCGAAGATTCGTGCTTGTGCTTTGCTGGATTTTGTCTCCAACCTTGAATTGGTTTGGACTCCGTCTCATTTTCTGCTCGAAATTTCTCTAGGAATGTCGTGTTGTATTTCTTCTCCTCCGCAGGCAAATGATACATTTGCCTTAGATCCTCGGCTCGAAAAGAACCGAAAATCCTCCCATCTATAGTGCTGAAAGTTCTATCGGTAATTGGGATTTCTTGAATCGCCCACCTTACCACATCCGTATATGGGAGAATTTGCTCTCGGGCCACTATTCTGTGAAGAAAGGAATTGGCCAAGTCTTTCAAATTAGCCTCAGATTTGCTAGTGCTGTCGCATGAGACTTGTATTCCCGTCACCCTCGGCTCTTCAGCTTCAATCAAGTTATACGTGCCTTGCCAAGTAGCTCTGGTAAGTCCCAGGCACATAGTGTCTGATATAAGCCCTTTATTTTTATTTCCTGGAGCAATGGCAGTTTGCCCTGCGGTCGGCGAAGTGGAAGGCATTGTGGTCTTCTTGGACTTCTTTCCCATTCCACTCAAATCTGTCTCTGCGGGAGAATTCTGCACAGAGAGAACGATAGGCGTAATACAGGAAACAATAATATGAATCGAATAGACTGATATCTATCTATATATAGATATATAATATAAATATATCTATATAATATATATTATATAAATATATATCTATATATATTATATATATATATTATATATATATATATATATAATATATATATATAATATAGATATAAAAAATATATATATATATAGAATATATATATATATATATAGAAGATATATAGAATATATATATATTGATGAATTCATGGTGATCGATTGACTTAAGATGGCTTTGAATCAAATCTGAAAACAGATCGCAACCTTGCTGTTTTCATTAAATGGTCGTTAAGGCCTGTCAATCTCATCAATACCAGTCGTTTCGATTAATGGCCGAATGATTTATTTGAAGCGTGCCTTGGGCGATTTGGCGGTTGAGTGTGGATGAGAAGCTTTTTGAAAGATAGTGCCTTAATTATGAATAAATCGTATTAAACTGCCTTTATGGTTTTGCTTTGAAAATTGTGCTTTTTCCTTTATCACAATTGGGCGTGGGGGAAAATCATAAGTCATTGTTTTGGTTACATTTGGTATCCCCGATCGCCGATAGCGATATCGCATCATGTCGGGAGTAGCGAGTGGGGCAGTTAAGAAGGGTGCATGGTTGATTTCCGATAGCTGATAGCGATATCGCATCGCATCAGAGCAAGAGGAAGATTATTTGCGTTATTTCCTTTATTGCCGATACCAATAGCGATTTCGCATCGGAGCAAACCGATATGTCCTCAAGTTGTGTTCCCTTTGTCATTGCGATATGTGATCTTGCGATCGCTTTATCGCAATGACAAAAGATTAATCGTTTTACGTTAAGGTTTTTGATTGGTTTATGGAAGAGGATTTTTCGGTAATGTTTTCTTTTATTTCTTCGGACCTTTTAGAATAGAACTCAAATTGATACCAATTAAAAAACAAAAAAATTGAGAAGGGACCCATTTCATATTATGTTTTTTGAGATAATATTGATATGAAATGGGGGGTTGTTGTAGGGCACAACAGGACTCTCATTCCTGGTGCGCCTTAGATAAGTGCCAGTGGAATCCTCACTATCACTAGAATGTGATGAAGTGATCTCATTCCCAAACCTCATATCCAAGTCCTACATAAGGAGGAAATTCCTCCACTTTGATGGGATTCATAATGCCTTGGCCATTAATGTCGAGAACCTTTCCTTAATACTCCATTTTCTTTAACAATTTTGATCCAATTCCTGTATTATGTTTCTCAAAAGCAGCAAAATCATCATCATAAAAAGTACAATAAATTGAAGAACCACTTTTTACCTCATGCTTGTGTTGTATCGGCTACAACCACCCTCCAAAATTTTTCCTATGCTTCAATTTTGGAGCCTTCCTTCTAAACCACAACAACTCATCTTGCATTGATCTAGGTACTTGTGCTTCAATTAAGCCTTATTATTTTCATCTTGCCTTGTGTTTTCTCACCTAGTTCATTTTCTAACACACAAGATGATTCTTGACTTGATCCATTGACAGTTTTGAGCTTGCCTTAAATAACTGTACAATTCCTGAAGGCAATTGGCCTTGCTATTGGGAATTGTATAGTACTAAGTGGCAACCAACCTTGAGCTAGGAAATTACGTAGAAATGAGAGGCAACCTAGAGTCACTGAGCCTAGAAACTGTGCAAAACTCGCGGTGCTTAGAAACTGATCAGTGCATGAACTAGAGAGTTGCCCGATCATTCCCAGAACTACACAATGGAAGTTTTTCCCAAAAAAGATAAAACGACAAAAAAAGCATAAAAGCATCCCTAAAAAATAGGTATCTATTTTTAGTAACCCAAAGGAGGCACTTGCGCTATTTTTAGAAAATGCACTACGTGTTTCTTTTTCCTTGGTTTTAGGCATGCTTTTCATAAACCCTAACTTGACCAAATCTATTTAATCGATGTTGTTAGAGATTATTTTCACACTTGATCTTGGAGATCTATCATTCATGAGGAGATAAAGTAACCTTTGGTGCGATCATTTTCACTTTTCCACGTGAGTTTTTCTTTTCTAGTATTTTGTCGCTTTTTCTGTCATTTTCTATTGTTTAGCTTGTGAGAGAGTTATTTGACTTGTTTCTTTGAATGATTGCTAGCATTTTAAATTATTTTAGCTTGTAGAAGTGTTTTTTCAAGTTTTAGATTTCCTTTCCTAAGTATCGCGTGAGTTACCCTATTTTTTCACCCACGGTCGTCGTTGCGGTAACTCTATTCACATGCTTCATTTTCTTTCAATTTAATTGACTCATGCACCTATTTCACATGCATGCATTAACGCTTAGTTAGATTTTCAGTCATTATCACATCATCGTTTATATCATATTGTCTTTCACACTCCCCATGGGAAGATCTGGGTGCCTTTGCTCAGATCTCACACTTCACTGCATGCATTACACAATTTGGGAGCTCAAGTCCTCTGCCTTGGATTCTAGAATTTCATAGAGCTTGTCCTAGGTTGGCTTCAACTCTGCTCTATACAATTTCAGGTGCCAACCTCCCAGCTTGGACACTGAGATTGCGTAATGCGCAGTATCTCTGGGCCTTGGATTATACTGAACTACATATTTCATAGTTCCAATCATCAAGCTTCCCAAATGACTACTGGGACTGCCTAATGCATAATTCCACAGTCATCCAATGACCTTTGTCAGCCATAATTACCCAATCCTTCCCATCATGAGCTTGACTTGTTGCTTGATCTTGTCTTGAAGTTTCTTTGGTTTTTAAACTGATCCACCTTGCATGTCTCGAGAAGCAATGGAGGTGATAGTAAAAATTTCATATTGGTCTGCCTCACCATGTGGCACCTTCATCAAAGTTTTTGGCGAAGATAAGTCTCTGCATGTTCTACCAAGATATGCCATTGACAAGTTGATCATGCAAGAAGTTTCATATCACCTTTCTACAGGGTTGTTAGTAGGACCACATAGGAAGGAAAAAGATCCATGGCTTTCTCTTCCTTTGTGGATGGTATTATACAAGATTAAGAGCTTGAAAGATGTAGATTTTGAGACTAAGGAGATAGGGAAATTCGCATTCGACACTAGAGACTTTAATCTGTGTGATCCCCACGGTATGTGTAAGGACCACTCTACAAGAGTGTACTTGCCATGGATCCATGGTGCATTTTGTTGGCTGGAGGAGAACCCTTGGAGGTACTATTACAATGCCTCCAAACTCCATGAGCCGGTTAGTATAGAAACAACTTGGAAGGATTCTTTTCAGGCAATAATAGCTCTGGAAGCAACAACAACAGCAACAAAAGGCAGCAATCCAGTGAAGGGAAAGGGAAAAAGGAAGGTTGCTGAGGACCCAGAGGGAGAGAAAATCTACAAGACGAAGGCCTATCCTATCTTTGAAAAGGGCACTTTGGTAGTGGAAGCAAAGAGGGAGCAACAAATAAAGAGAATAGAGCAAAGGAAGAGAGAAAAGTAGAGGTTGCAGGAGACATAGAAGAAGTTGAAGGAAGAACAAGAGCTAAGGAGGAGAGAAAGAGAAGAGAAGCAAAAGCAGGAAGAGGAAGAAAGGCAAGGCACAATGATAGAGAAAACATCACCCATACAGGTTGATGAGTCAGAACAACCAACAACTAAGGAAGAGGGTGAACAAATGTAGGATTGGAGCTTCCTCGACAAATTGAGTAATTGATTGAAGTGACAGACAAGGATTTGGAACAAGAGCCATAGAATGAAGACACTGACCTTATACCAAGAGCACCAAAGGTCATCTCTCAGTCTCCACCACCTCCAGTGCCAGAGCTAGTCCTGAGCGAGCAAGGAGATATTGTTCTCCTTGATGCTGATCCGGTCATGGATGTGTACAATCTATCATTTAGTGAGTTGCATAAGAAGATTTTACAAGTGTGGAGGAAGCACTTTCTGGATGATCATGCATCACCTACATTCATCAAAGAAAGGGTGATAGGGTCAGACACCAGGAAGAATCCAACTACCCTTTCCAAATCCATCTTGGCCTATGCAGGAGAAACAAGATCAAATGTTAAGTACTTGATGGTGGAGAATGAAAAAATGGCAAATAACTTGCAAGCTACTAGGCAAGAGGCATAAAAACTATAAGCATCAACATAGAATGCAGTTTTCATATTGGGGGAAATGAGGATAGTGATACTTGTTGAAGTTTCAACACTTGAGGGTACTATATGGAAGCTCTATGATGGAATTTTCACCATGCATAAAGTCGTTTTCTGTGTGCATGGCCTATAGCAGTAGAGAAAAGATTTTGTTCAAACTCTCAAGAAAATACATGCTACCATCACTCATGTACAAGAGTGGGCAATGTACTACAAAGGGGCCCCACTTGACTTAGTTAAGAAGATGAAGCCACATGTAGAGCTAGAGAAAGAAAAGGTCTGAATGTTGATCCAGAACTACGAGAAGCTTCATCAGTAGCATACATGCCTCATATGTGCGTTCTACAATAGTTTGGATGTCATAGTGAGAAAGCACATGATCCCATCAATCAACTCCCTCATTGATGCTAAACCCAAGAACCAAGTTTGGCTAGAGATCAATGAGTACAAGGAGAAGCTAAGACGAGAGGCCACCAGGGGAAGACTTGGAGTTGAACGCACACAACATGAAAAAGTACATTGGTGGTCTTATCAAGGTCAACACCATGCTACACATCCTTCAAAATGACTTGGATACAGGTTTCAAGACAATATACCTGGATGCCATGGAGGCAAGAGACCGCTTTCTGAAAGACACCATCAAACAGTTTGGGGACACGGTCATAGAGTACCAATATTGGCATCAATATGTGACCAAGATGCACTAAGTGGAGGTTGTTGAGTTGGTCTTTCCCTAAATTTTGGAATCATAGTGTTTTGTATTATTAGGCTATCTCTAACCTATTTTGTCTCACATGGGTGCATGTGGAAAATGTAATATTATTTGTAAATATGTTGTAAATGAAATTCCAAGTGTCATTAGTGGAATGCAAACAATCATCATGTTATGTAACGAGTTACTAGTAAAGAAGTTGAAGAGTCATGAGAGGAGTCAAAGAGTCACAAAGGGGAATGTCAAGGGTCACCCCACCCTTTATTATAAATAGAATATCATAACTCATAGAATAGCCTTTTGGGATCCAATATTTTGGCTAGGCTTAGGCTTAGAGAAGGTTTGGGAGTATTGTGAAGAGCCTTGGCTTCTCCATAACATAGAGCGAGTATACTTTTTTGGTTGAGTGGGTGTTCTTGACTGTAATGTTCCACTACTGGGGCTAGTGGTCGTAAATGGTGTATGTATGGATGGAACTTTCACTTATAATAATAATATCATAGCCAACACACTTTCATGTATATGTTGTTAATGTAGTTGGACTATTATGGTTGCATTGGCAATGTATGTTGTTTAGCTTATGCATTTTCTTATGGACTAATTTGTATGCAATTGTACAAATATTTTTGAATGCATGTTGTTGGATTAACTCATCACTTTCACTTGTGGACTATTCTTCATTTTATCTTGTGATGTCATTCTGTTCATGTGTTCTTTTCAAGTTGTGTACTATTACAGGCTTCTAAGGGGTGCACTTCGTTTTCCCCTTCGTGTGCTAGAACCTTCATGCATTGCCCTTGACTCTCTGTAGGGTCACACACACTTTCTCTCACCTAATGTTATCATGCTCACCTTTACGTAGTACCCTGGTCAAGGCATTACAATACCACCCAGTATTGGGACTCCTACTCCAAACAATTTGAGGTCTAGTTGGGACTTCATATCGGGGAGATCCCCTGAATGTTGTTGGGTCTATCACCGTCAACATATTGTTATGCTTCAACTTTTACAAGGCCTCCTCCTTGGCTTGTAACTGATGTTGCAAACTTTATTTCTCCTTATTTTCTTTGTAGGTTTTAACCCCGTACAGAAATTTCCTACATACGAATTCTAAAACACAGAAAATAAACAATGAGAGAGAATAACACATAAAACACATATACAGAGATATTTTCCCCTGGATCCAAAAACTGGGACTACCAGCTTGATTTTTCATTATGTTCCTTTCAATGTTACAATACATATATATACATGCTGAAGCATCCAATACCATGGACTGAAAACCATCGCACCCAAAACCATGTGTGAAAACCATGTGCGAAAACCATAGGTATGTCGCCCACCTAATATAGGGTCCAAAAAAAATATCCCCAGGGTGCTGCTCTGAACCCTGTAGAGGGGGGATACTGGCCCTCCTCAACCCCCCTTGTGACACCCCCACTGCGTAACCAGTGCAACAAAGGGTGGGCTCCGCCACCCCTCTAACCCCCCGGTTAACTAAGGTAGCTAGTCGTGGAAATAATATAACACAACTGAACATTCTCCGACTTGTTGTTTTCTTTCCACTGGGGACCACAAGAGAGCTTGGTCATTTATCCAGCCTTGCAATGCCCATTGTTTCTCTACACCAAGAGAACTTCTTAGAGCTCATAGATTTTGTCAATGCATTTATAGTATTCTTGAAAGGGTCCATCTTTGCCAGAAACACCTTTTCGTCTTATATCATATCCCTCAACAAGTGATACTAAAAATCAATGTGCTTTGTCTTTGAATGATAAGCAGTGTTCTTTGCCAAGAAAATTGCACTTTGGCTATCACAGTCTATCCTTATAGCTCCCTATACTAACCCGATACTTGAACACAATTTTTGTAACCAAACCGCTTCCTTGCTTGCATGAGTGGCTGCCATGTATTATGCCTCTATAGTTGATAATGCCACTACAGATTGTTTCTTACTCATCCAACTGACAGCACCTCCAAATAGCTTAAACACATACCCACTTGTAGATCTTCTTTGATCCGGATCTCCAGCTCAGTTTGCATCAACAAAGCCACGGATACCCAAAACTCTGTCCAATCCTGGTCTTCCTTGGTAACACAAACCATAATCACTAGTGCCACGCAAATACCTGGAAACCTGCTTCACTGATATCTAATGCTCCTTTCTTGGTTTTGACATAAGCCTTCTCAATACTCCCACTACATGTACAATGCTTGGTTTAGTACATACCATCGCATACATCAGGCTACCGACTGCACTTGCATATGGAACACGAGACATGTCCTCTTCCTCTTCTTATGTCTTGGGACACTATTTAGCAGATAACTTTACACCAACAGGAATAGGAACCTTCACTGATTTACTATCCTGCATATTAAACCTTTGTAGTATTGTCTCGACATACTTCCTCTGGTTTAACTAGAGCTTCCCCTTTTCCTGATCTCTTTTAATTTCCATGCCCAAAATATAGTTTGCAGCACCAATATCTTTCATGTAGAATCTGGAGGACAATTCAGTCTTCAAATCCTGGATAATTTGTTTGTCATTTCCAACAACCAACATATCATCCACATATAAGACCAAATAAATAGCATGGTCACTAGTTAATTTAAAATACACACAGTGATCCGGTTTGCTTTTGGTGAAGCCAATTTCCCGTATAAACGTATCAAATTTTTGATACCACATCCTTGGTGACAGTTTTAACCCATACAGAGGCTTATTTAACTTGCATACCAATTCTTTCTTACCCTTCACTGCAAAACCTTCAGGTTGCTTCATGTAGATCTCTTCTTCCAGATCCCCATGAAGAAATTATGTCTTCACATCCATCTGTTCTACCTCAAAATCAAAAGCAACAGTAACAGATAAAAGTAATCTAATAGAAGCTACC
>APFE030259234.1:69594-104104 GCA_000404065.3 Pinus taeda
TGTCTTCACATCCATCTGTTCTACCTCAAAATCAAAAGCAACAGTAACAGATAAAAGTAATCTAATAGAAGCTACCTTGGCAACAGGAGAAAAAATATCACCAAAATCAATTCCTGGAACCTGGGAATAACCTTTTTCTACCAATCGAGCTTTGTATTTCTCCACCTTTCCTTCTAAATTTGTCTTCTTCTTGAACACCCATTTGCTGCCAATGGGTTTCCATCCAACCAACAACTTCACCAGATCCAAAGCCTCATTTTTATGAAAATATGCCATTTCATCAACCATGGCCTCTTTTTAGAGTTTTCCATCCTCTGAATATACTACTTCCTTCACAGTTCTGGGATCATCATCAATAATAGATAAAGAAAAATTTGAACAGAAAGTAGATGGACTATACCTTTCTGGTTGCCTTCTTTCTCAAATTGATCTTCTCACACCTGGAGTTTGTGGCTCTTCATCTTCTGATTCCTCTTCTATTGTAGAGTCTGATTCTTCCTCATTAAGCTCAAACTCTATCTTCTCATGTTCCTTTGATTGGACTTCATGTTTAATAACATATTTCAATTCTTTAAACACCACATCTCATTTGTACACAACCTTCCTTGTTACTAGGTTCCAAAGTCTATAACCCTTTAAACCATCCTTATACCCAATAAAGATGCACTTTTCAGATTTACTTCCAACTTGGTTCTTTTCTCCTTTGGAACATGTACATATGCATCACATCCAAATACCCTCAGATGTGAAAAAGAGGGTTTCTTACCAGTCCATACCTCTTGTGGAGTCTTATCCTCTGACATTGATGAAGGTGATCTATTGACCAAGTAACATGTTGTCTCCACCCCTTCTGCCTAGAATTCATGTCCTAACCTGATACCAATGAGCATGCTTCATGCCCTTTCCATCAATGTCTTGTTCATTCTTTTCGCAACTCCATTTTGCTCAGGTATCTATGGAGTAGTCTTCTACCGTGCTATACGAAACTTCTTACAGAATTCTTCAAATTCCTTGTTGAAAAATTCTCCACCGTTATTTGTCCTCAACACCTTTATCTTCTTCTCTGTCTAGTTTTCCACCAAAGCCTTAAATTCTTTGAACATGTCAAAGACTTCAAATTTCTTCTTGAGGAAATATATCCATGTATTCCTTGAGAAGTCATCTATGAATGACATAGTACACAGACCTACCCAGTGATGGAACCTTTACAGGTCCAAACACATCACTATGCACAAGCTCTAATATCTGTTTCGCCCTCTTACCACCATAAGGGAAACTTACCCAATTCTGCTTCCCATATACACAATTTTCACAGAAATATAAATACAGAGAGTTATTAGTTATACCTTTACCATGAAGCATTCGAAGGGCTTTCTCTCTAATATGTCCAAGCCTTTGATCACATAACATGGTCTTTTCTCCAAAGACCACTACATTTTCTGCTCCATTTTTAGGAACCATAGAACTGTTGCACCCATCAACAATAGTGCTACCTTGCAACTTGTATAGAGTTAAAATCTGAACTCTCCGCATCAATACCAGTGCTCCTTAAACCATCTTGCAGGTATCCTTCTCGAACACTGTTTGTACACCTGCATCATCTAGCTTGCTTACAGAAATCATATTTCTGGCCAATGCAGGAATATGCAGAACACCTGGAAGTGTTCTAACTCTTCAACCTTGCAACTTCAACTTTACTTTTCCACAACCAATGATTCTAGCCTTCGTGTCATCCCCAAAGAAGACATCACCACCATCATATTTATCATACTTGCAGAACGACTCTCTATGGGGAGTGAAGTGAAATGATACACCTGAGTCAATCAACCATGCCTCTTGATCTACATGTTTACTTGAAGAAGCCAAGTACACATTCCCACCTTCAATTGAGGTGGTTTTCACCTTTGCAGAAGGAGAATCATCAGATTCCTTTCCTTTCTCAAGAGCTTTATATTTAAAATCCTTTTGTAGTGCCCTTCCTTTCCGCATTTCCAGCACACCACCTTTACAGGTTTTCCTGGAGATTTAGATCTCCCTCTAGATTTAGATCTCCCACTCAATGATTTATTTTTGTTTTTGTTTTGGGACCATCCTCATACAGACAAGGCATCACCATTCGGGCTCTCCATATTTTTCCGTCTCATCTCCTTCGTCAGCAAGGATGAGACTATTTCATCAAACTGCAAGGCAATTGCATTGCTACCTATTGCAATAACCAAACTATCCCATGAATCTGGCAGAGAACACAACAAATTGATGCACTTATCTTCATCTGAAATTTTAATATCAACAGATAATAAATGACTTATCACAATATTAAATGCACTCAGAAGCTCTGTCACCGAGTCTCCATCTTTCATCCTCATGTTATACAACTTTTTCCGTAGGAACAGTTTATTGACTAGAGACTTAGGTTGCTACAAAGTCCCTAACTTGTCCCATAAAGCCTTCATCGTAGCTTCCCTGATACATTCAGCAATACTGAATCTAGGACACACAATTGTATTGTGCTCTTTTCCTTCTGATCCAACTTCTTCCATTCTTCATCGAACACTCCCATTGGTTTAGTACCTAAATCTACCATGATCCACTGATCTTTATCCACCAGCAGATCCTCCATCTTGAGTTTCCACAAATCAAAACTCTAACCATTAAATTTCTCGATCTCTATCTTTCCACTGCTCGCCATCTTCTTTCACCACCAGAATCGATCCCACAGATCTCCCACTGAATGGGGTCTACCATAGGCTCGAGCAAAACCCCTCAATAAAAAAGGCATCCCCTTGAAGCCAAAACACCTCTGATGCCAAATGTAGGTTTTAACCCCATACAGAAATTACCTGCATATGAATTCTAAAAAATAGAAAATAAACAATGCAAGAGCATAACACATAAAACACATATATACATATATTTTCCCCTGGATCACAAAACCGGGACTACTAGCTTGATTTTTCATTATGTTCCTTTCAATGTTACAATACACATATATACATGCCGAAGCATCCAATACCATGGACCGAAAACCATCGTGCCCAAAACCATGTGTGAAAACCATGCAAAAAACCATAGGTAGGTCTGCCCACCTAATATAAGGTCCAAAAGAAATTTCCCTGGGGTGATACCCCAGACCCCGTAGAAGGGGGCTACCCACGCCCCTTAAACCCCCTAGATAGGGGGGGCTACTGCCCTCCCCTCTAACCCCCCATTTAACTAGGCAAGCTAGTCATGGAAAGAATATAACACAACTCAACATTCTTTTTGTAGGAGTCTCCTTAGTTCAACATTATCCACCTAAATACTTTGTTTTATTTATTCAAGTTGTTGGAGCCATGCCGCATTTGGTGCCCTTTTCATTTTTTGCACAACATCTTCTAAAATATTGGTCTCATTGCCTTAATCAGAACCCAAGTTGATGGGTCCATCTTATGCAATCCAAATTGCAAAAGTATTCATTCCTTCACTTGAGTCCAATATCAGGTCAATTGGTCCAACACCTGAAAATCCTGTAGCTGTGATTTTTCTCAACGTCCTTTGATTTGGATTCTTAGTCTTGTTGCACAGTTGCAACTGTCTTCTTCTTATCCTTTCTTCCATTCCTCTTTGGCCTCAATTCTATATCCAATTTCCTGCAATCTTCCTCATCATTCCCTTCTTTCTCATAATGAGTATAAGAGGGATTTGCTTCTCTTCTCTTAGTTGTTTCCGCCCTCTTCAAGTAATCATCTTGCTCATGCTTCCCCCTTCTTTCAAGACATACAAATTTTACACTAGCTTCATCAAGAGAATTAGGTTCAAATAATAATGATGAATGAGGCAAATAACTATGCAAAGAGCCAATATATTTCATCAACGTCTTAGAAATGTCTAGTGGAACATTCAATGCTAATGCTTGTTTTATAAGATCCTCTACAAAATTTGAACAATTTGACCTTTACTTCATTTCAAATGTTTCCGTTCCATCATTGTTTTCTGTCTATTGCCCAATGGGTAAAACATTCCTCTTATAGAAGAGACAAACTCATACCAAGATGAAAGAGGTTTATGACTATTCTTACCACCTTTCTGCAGTTTTCCTTCCCAATAGATGAGAGCAGTTCCACTCAATCGAAGGGATTCTAGCAGAACCCTGGCTTCATCCTCTTTGATTTGTTGTATGCGGAAATATAATTCAACCTGTCTTATCCATTTATCGAGCTTTTTTGCATTATATTCTCTACTAAATATAGGTAAATAAAACTTGAAATCCATCTTGAAAAAGGGTTTTTTAGATGCATTCCTATGATGTCTGTTAGAATTATGAGAAGAGGAAGAATAAGAACTTTCGCTGGAGGAAGGATAGGGAGGAGGCTCTTCTCCTCCACCTTCATGATTTACCAAGGCATGACATCTGGTTCTTTCCTCTCAAGCTTGATTATTTTCTCATATTCTATAAACCACTTGTCAACTTTCTTTGCCATGGTGAAGAAGATCTTATGATAATTTCTCTCTTCCTCCATTAGAGCTTTCTCATCTGCCATGTTCTGTCTTTGTGCTGCACACCCCACTTTGGGATCAAAGGATTTGAGTTTTCCTTCTCTTCTTTGGAGCTTTTTCTTGGTTAGCATTCACTGATGAAACTCACCAAGAAGACCTGCTATTATACCAAACTTGATCAAGATCTTTTACTTCAAGGATGCATACATAATTGCACATAAAAGAGCATGTAACCAAGTAACTTAAACACATGAAAATAAGCAGAAATCAAAATCAACCATGAGATAAAAGGCACAAGATGATTTTATTATGAAGTTCAACCTGTGTGGGCTATGTCTCTAGGCCCTGATCAGTGTGGGGAGGCCTATTTCATTAAATGGTAGCAAAAATAAATTACAGTCAAATTTATATAAATGAACCTTATACGTCCATTTTCTAGCATGGAATGAAAATGCAAAACTCATATGTAGAAACAGACATCACCATTGGATTCATGGCACAAAATTGTGTCTAACGACTATAAACATGATCCTATTCTGAGTAGGTGACTTCTCGAGCTCTAAAGAATGTTTAAATTCCCTCAAGATTCTCTGCAAAAATATTCTCCTAAGATTCCCTAGGAATATTTCTCAAAATCCGTAACATCCTATGCATAGTTCCGGCATGGGGTGCTCCTGGTTTTGCCTCCTTGCTCTATTGATCGAACCTCCACCTTTCCCCCAATGGGCACATTGAAATGGGTTATAAGTAACATTTGCGGTGGAGTTTATAAAACATGGGCCAACCAGTTGAATGTCGGTGTTCGAGTTTGGGGGTTCACTTGGGGAGGTTTGGGTGTCCAACCGCATGGGACCCCCATTATGGTGAGTCGATTATTTATTTGGTTATGTTTTTGTTGGGGCTGCTTGTGTGGTGGGCTGACCAGCTGGCCAGGCAGGTTCAAACCCCACTAGCCTCGTTCATATTCCATAAGTCAGCATTTTGTGTTTGGTGGTGGCTCCGCCAATGGTGTCCCGCCTCCATTTTGTTTTTTTATATGTGACATATATATATATGGCAGTGGTTGGTTGGGTTTTACGACATGATAACCCTTTGTTAATTTGATATAGCCGTTGGGAGGAGTGGCATGGGTGGAGGCCCACCATCTCTCATTTAGTATACTTTTTTTTTGTATTTTTTTCTATTTAAACAAGATAGTAAAAAATAATTCTTTGATTTTTAAGGGTCGCCGGTATTTTCTAAGTAGGTGATAACTTTTCCTTTTCCATTTTTGTATCCAGTCACCACGAAGTGTCAATTTTTCGCCTATTTAGTGCTACCACTGGTCCTAGTTTGACGAGAACCTTGACCGGAAATAACTTTCACATACAAACTCAGATTGAGGTGTCATTCACAATGTTGGAAAACATGTGATGAGATCTTCAATCTGACCTTGGTTCCACTTTAATCCAGTGACTTTGATTTTTGAGCTTTTCCAAAGCCATTCTAAATCTGGACTGTTTTTGGAGCCAACTGGATCAATCATAAAATATTATCTTGTATATTGTATTTATTTTAAAAGGTAGTTTCACTGTCAAATATTACTATAATTATTGTTTTCTTATCTTTTTGAAGGTGCAAGGTTCATAATATTTGGTTTCAGAGCATAGAAACCTAGGATTTTGCTACTTCAAATCTATTATATTAAATTTTTTTCTCTAACTTTTTTTGAGAAGGTTATAGATGGTGAAAATTAGATTGTATTGAGTATAATTTCAAGGAAAATATGGTTTAAATTTTAGATATTCATTCACTATACTTTCGAATATACACTCTAATGAAGTTAGGGTTCTTGAATGATCATGGAATTATTTTAAAACAAACCAGTTTAGAGTTTTCTCTATAACTATTTTTCTGTGAGGTTTTCGATGGTGAAAATTAAATAATACTAAGGATAAATATTGAGGAACATTTGTTTTAAATTTCATATATTAGTTCACTATACTTTTAGAGATATTCTCTAAGGAAGTTAGGGTTCCTCAATGCTCCTAAAATTAGTTTGAAACATGTGAAAATTAGACCATATTGAGGTGCTATATTTCAGAATATCTACTTAAAATTTAAAAGTTTGGGTCACTATTTAGAGATATAATTTGTGGAATTTAAAGTTTGTGAAGGATCTAGATATGAATTTCAAATAGGTAAGCTTGGTATTATTTCTCTTAAAAAAAATTCATGATTTTTCAAGATGTGAAATATTCAAGGATATTGGGAGACATACAAGAGTACATTAGGTAATAATTCCATTATTATATTTGAATAATTGGACATGTGAAATGATATACAATTTTTCTCGAAGGAATAGGCCAAAAATCAATAAGTTTTGGGAAAGTTACCATAGCTTTCTACTGGCACATAAAATTATGGTCAAACATGTGTAATTAAAAAGAAGACACGTCATAGTATTATAGACCAAAATTTCATATTTGGAAGGGCTTCCATCTAGAGATATATCAAGAACAAATTCATTGATTCATATATTCTCCAAATTAAGGTTTTGAAGGTGTTACCACTATAAAAAAAAGTTTGGACAACTTGTATGGCTTCAAAGTTTTAAATCATTCTTGGTCAAGTCATTTCTATTGTTTTGTTTAGGGAGTCTAAAACATAGGATAGAGTCTTGTTCCCATTGTTAAATAAGGTCAACAAGCTCGTTTTAACTATCATTAGTCCCACATTGGTTCATAGGTTTCATGTGTTCAGACTGTTTTAAAGTTGGTATGCACTACAAAATCATCTAGGAGTTTTTGTAGTGCAAACTCATAAAAATACACTATGTGCACTATGAAAATAGGGATTCGTAACTGGGAGATTTCATAGCGCAAAACCCAGAATTTGCACTGGCTGTGCTACGAAATCAGGGACTCATGCTAAATCTTGTCTAGTTGTCTCTTCCATCAAAATCCATTAATGTTTCATCACCATGTGTCAGTCCTTGAACCATGCCTATCACATGCAGCCATTCATTCTCATCATTAGGTTCGTTAGATGTCTTGTACACATTCTTTCAAATTTCAAAAAGTAAGGTGAGGTGAGTTAGTCTTGGTTTTTCCTGTGTTCCTTTCATGCATAAGAAGAAAATTGGAAAACTTAAGGACGACACTCATCAAAACTTTTTGAAAGCTCAAGAAAGGAAGTTCTAAGTTTCAAATTCAAGCGAGGCAATGTTCAAACCAATACAGTGCAGTTTTATCTTCAAGTTTCCTTGTAGGGATTTCATAGACATGTCTGAAGAAAGGAAAAATCACAGATCAGGCCAGTGTCTTAGAGCTAAGCCTGAAGGTTTAGATGTGCTCATGAGAAGCAGAGAGGTTGAACATGCATTCAAACATGTGGGTTGTTGGAGATTCTGTGAAAAACTTCAAGGTGACTGAATTCAGATATTCCACAGTGTTCATCATTTTAATTTCTCGACGTTTCGATCCTAGACCAGGACTCATCATCGGGACTGATATACAGAGAAGAGAAAAGTGAGTGATAAATATGGTGTAGGAGGGTTGTTGAGTTGATAAGCCGACCTTTTAATCATATTTAATCCTATTTTTCTATTTAATTCTTATAATATTATCATGTTATATTTATTGAATGTATTACTATCTGTGCGTTATTTTATTTTTTATTTTTATTTTTTTTATTATTATCATTATTATTTTTTATTATTTATTTATTTATTTATTTATTATATACTTAGTAAATAATTATTATTGTTACTGATTTTCTAATAAAATAAAAGTAGGAAAGAAAATCAGTAACAATAATAATTATTTACTAAGTATATAATAAATAAATAAATAATAAAAATAATAATGATAATATAAAAAATAAAATAAAATAAATAAAAATAAATAAATAATGCATAAATAGTAATACATTCAATAAATATAACATGATAATATTATAAGAATTAAATAGAAAAATAGGATTAAATATTATTAAAAGGTCGGCTTATCAACTCAACAGCCCTCCTACACCATATTTATCTCTCGATTTTCTCTTCTCTCTATATCAGTCCTGATGATGAGTCTTGGTCTAGGCTCGAAACGTCGACAAATAAAAATGATGAACATTGTGGAATATCCGAATTCAATCTCTCAGAAACCACTCCACAGAAATCTACAAACCAACTTCAAGGTGGTCATGTTCAAGTAACTAAAGATTTTTCTTTCAATTTCATTGGTTTGAATTCAAGAGTTGGAGAGCTAGAAATTCCAATCTCTCCCGAGGTCATATCTGCAATCACCGATATACCAAGAGGCTAGGAAAGATGGCTTAAGAACTTTAAATTCGAAACGGCACCCTGCCAAGAATTTTTGAAGCCAGAATTCATAAGCTCGGACTTAACCAAAATAGTGCCTGGAAGCTATGTAAAGAATTCATATGCCAACCTGCTGACATGCATCCAAAGATATTTTACCTATGAGGGAAGATATCATAAGGTGTACTCTTACCATTTTAAGCTCCTCTTACATTTCACTGGAAAGATATCTCTTAATTTACCTTTTTATTTGTTTCGTAGCATAGGAATAATGTCTCATAAGGTTCAATTGAAGAAATATGCTTGTGAAACCTCCTTATTCCATCATGGGTTGATCAAGTTGATTATTTTACAGGAGCTTCAGAAGATTTTGCACCAGTAGTAAGTCATCAGGAGGAAACAAAATCAAGAAGATTTGTGAAATTGAAAGCCAAAAAGTAGGTGAAGAAGCCTATGAGACCACTAGCAGTCCAAGACACCCCTCAACAGTCGCAGAGGAAAAAGGTTCAGATCAATGAGGTGGTACAAGTGTAGTCTATTGATAAAACTGTCCAAAGAAGAGTAACACGAAGTCAATTAGCCAAGGAGAAGGGGAAGACTGTGATTCCTGATGAAAGCCCAACTTCAAAGGGAAGTTTGAATGATCTCCTCCATGCCATCGACATAAAATATACTCCTCTAGTCCAAGCAGAGCTACTTGAAGCTAGCAAGAAGAAAGCCAAAGGAGTTAAATCTTCCAAAAAGCTTCAATTTGATGACCAGGTCTTAGAGTTTGTGTTCAAGCCGAGAAGACCTGTGACAAGGCATTCAAGAAGGATACAAGAGGCACAGCTAGAAGCAGGTGAGATAGTGGAGGTAGCATAATTACATGAAGAACCTATGGTTCGATCAAAAACATCATCCACAATTTATAATATAATATATATATATATATATATATATAATATATATATATATATATATATATATATATAATATTATATAGATATATAGAATATCTATATATATATATATATATATATATATATATTATATATATATATATAATATATATTTATTTATAATAATTTGAATAATTAAATAGTTGGGTTTTGAAATCTTAGATCTATTTTATTTCTAGTAATATATATTTTTCTAGTAATTTATTTTATTGACTTAAAAATTGAATATAGTATGATATTGGGTATTGAAAATATTAATAATATATATATTTATTAATAATTAAAATAATTAAATAGATAAATTTAATATCTAACCACTTTTTCCGGTTTATTTTTACCCAGTTTACGTGTTCGTTAGTTATAATAATAATTATAAAATATTAATATTATTTTAAGTTGACTGGGGCGTCCTATAAGTTGAAAAATAGCCGTTAATAATAATAATTATAAAATATTAATATTATTTTAAGTTTGACTGGGGTCCTAAGTTGAAAAAGAGCCGTTAATCTTTCTAGCCGTTGGAGTCTCTGCTGAGTCTATTTAACACGCTGAACTGATCTGTATCTTCAACTTGTCCTGACAATGAACCACACTAGTTGGTTCGAAACGCGTCGACAAATAATCAATTATGTGATTTTTTCCAAAAATTTCTAAACAAACATCATCACAACTGTACAAAGATGATAGAGGTAAGGCAGTTATCACTCAGCAGGAAGAATGTGGTTTTGAAGAGGTAAAAAAGAAATTGAAGCTTGCCAACCTTGAGAGTGCCAAACTTAGAAAAAAATAAAGGAAACATGTAGTTAAGGAAGCCAATTTCAACAGAATGGAGGCTTTGTGGGAAGATAAAATAGTTTCAATACCCGAAGTACTTAGCTGTCATGCTCAATATTTCACTTGGACAGTCCCTGCAATAAGATAGGCAAGATATATCAGAAGGGTCAATGAAAAATTTGGAACTGGAATCGAATGATGAAAAGACAGATCGAGGATTTGAAGATTCAACTGAATGAACCAGAAGAAAAGACTCAACATAAATGAAGTAGACAGTAAGTGAAGTAATTTTGGGACAATTTTGATGTGAAGTTTACTTTTTGAAGATTGAAGGTTATTTTGGATAGATAATGTCAGATTATTTGGCTCATAGCATGTGGATAAACCATCAAAAAATCCCAATAAAAAAATGACAAAAATTGAATCACACAGCAGTTTCGTAGCACGAATCACATAGAAGTTTCGTAGCGCACTACGAAACTGCTAAAAATGACATATAATGCACAACAGTTTCATAGTGCGCTACGAAACTGCTGAAGCTACCAATTTTGTTTTTTTGAATCAATTTTTAAATGAAAGGGGGGAACCATTGTGAAAGAATGCTACTGCAGAAGATACAAAGGGGTCACCTCAGACGTTTTGAACACTAAACAAAGGAAAATTCAAAGAATGAGAAGCATCTAATAACTCCAAACTTTGCGCTACAAAAACACCAGTCATTTCGTAGCTCAGATAGTTGTCATGCTTCAACAAACATCTAAAGGGTTTTGCCTTAGCATGAGTATATGAGCAGGACCTTTGGTCTAATTCAAGGCATCACATGTTATTAAAAAGATAAGATGGTTAGCAAAATTCGAGGAACCACTTTAGAGACCAAAGCAGAAAAAACAGGGGCAATTTTCCTAGTATCTAGGGACAGATGAAGGACAAGAAATCAAAGGCCAACATGAAGTTTAAAGTCATCACTCAAGCCAAATATGAAGAGGGACAGATGTCAAAGAATAAGTTTGTTTTCATAGCTAAGGTTGTTACCAGCATAGATAAGGAGTTACACTCCTAGTCAAATTAGGTCTCTAAGACTATTAGTTTACAGTCAGTTGTAATTAATAGTTTGTTTAAAGTTTGATAGGTGTCAATTCTAGAGAAATTTTAATTCCCCTCTTGCTCGAGGAAGGAATTCAAGCTTGTAAAGAAACTCTCTATATGACAAGAGTTGTAATGCACCAAGGGTTGGAAATTTTGCAGAGAAAACACTCACATTGTGTCATTATAGAAGATTATGTTTTTATGAATACAGACTTTGGCTTTACTTCTTATGATTCAGAAAGAGTTCAATGGTGGCTTGTTTTATGTTTTTCCTCATTTCCTTATTTGCAGTAGTATGAATGTATGATACTCAGAACTCATTGGCAATGCTATAACTTCCTTCATGCATTTGTAGACTGTGTTTCCTTCGTGTTTCTATGTGTTAACTGATATATTGAACTTTTGATGCCCTGACATCCATGTCTAGCTAATATTGTTGTCATACTAAGCATTTTCTGACCTGATATCCCAATGAATGTTTATTAACTGTGTTTCAACCATTTACACTCCTTCATTTGTTTTCATAGAGTTAGCTATCTAATCAATTATCAAAATCTTTAACCTAGTGAGAGAGCCCTCTCAGGTTGAGGAGGCTAAGCCTTAGCCAAAAGTTAGTTTGAAATAGTTACTCAAGGTCTCCCTAATCAACAACATGTCAGGGTTAGGTTTTGTGATAACAGAAGGTATATAACTTAGACGTAGCATAACTTAGATGGGAAGGTCCATTTTTGAGTGACTAGAAATTGTGATTAAGAGGAATACTATTATTATTTTATCACATGTATCCAAAGAAGCATCCAAAAACTACTACACCAATTAAACCTCTTGAAGGATCATCTGGGACTTCTGAAGAAAGTGAAGACTTAGAACGTAGGATCTCCCAATTACAGAACAATGTTAAAGAAATGGATATTTGTATGTTGAAAAGGGTGGATTAATCAAGTTTTCAAGAAAACATGGATGAAATGGAAATTAATGTAGGTTTTAACCGCATATAGAAATTACCTACATATGAATTCTAAAACACATATACACAGAGATTTTCCACCTGGATCGCAAAACTGGGACTACTAGATTGATTTTTCAGTATGTTCCTTTCAATGTTACAATACATATTTATACATGCCGAAGCATCCAATACCATGGATCGCACACCATCGCGTCCAAAACCATGGACCGAAAACCATCACATCCAAAACCATGGACCGAAAACCATCGCGTCCAAATCCATGTACGAAAACGATGCATAAAACCATAGGTAGGTCCGCTAAACCTCATATAGGGTCCAAAAAAAATTTCCCCGGGGCACTACCCCAAACCCCGTACAGAGGGGCTACCCTCCTCCCTCTAATCCCCTGGTTAACTACATAGGCTAGTCATGGAAAGAATATAACATAACTCAAAATTCTCCCACTTGTTGTTTTCTTTCCACAGGGGGTCACAGGAGAGCTTAGACACTTATCCATCCCTACAATGCCCATTGATTCTCTACACCAAGAGAACTTCTCAAAGCTCATAGATTTTTTCAATGCATCTATAATATTCTTCAAAGTGTCCACCTTTACCAGCAACACCCTTTTGTCTTCTATCATATCCCTCAAAAAGTGATACTAAACATCAATGTGCTTTGTCTTTGAATGATAAGTAAGGTTATTTTCTAAGAAAATTGCACTTTGGCTATCACAGTATATCCTTATAGCTCCCTGTACTAACCCCATACTTGAACACAATCTCTGCAACCAAACTTCTTCCTTGCTTGCAATAGTGGCTGTCATGTATTTTGCCTCTGTAGTTGATATTGCCACTACAAAATGTTTCTTACTCATCCAACTGACTGCACCTCCAAATAGGTTAAACACATACCCACTTGTAGATCTTCTCTGATCTAGTTCTCCAACCCAGTCTACAGCAACAAAGCCATGAATATCCAAAACTTTGTCCAATCCTGGTCTTCCTTGGTAGCACAAGCAATAATCACTAGTGCCATGTAAATACCTGAAAACCTACTTCACTATTGTCCAGTGCTCCTTCCCTAGTTTTGACATAAACTTACTCAATACTTCCACTGCATGTGTAATGTCTGGTCTAATACAAACCATCACATACATTAGGTTATCGACTACACTTGTATATGGAACACAGGACATCTCCTCTTCCTCTTCTTGTGTCTTGGGACACTGTTCAACAGATAACTTTACACCTACATGGGTAGGAACTTTCATCGGTTTACTATCCTGCATATTACACCTCTGCAGTATTGTCTTGACATACTTCCTCTGGTTTAACTAGAGCTTCCTCATTTCCCGATCTATTTTAATTTCCATGCCTAAAATATAGTTTGTAGCACCAAGATCTTTTATGTCAAATTTGGAGGACAATTGGGTCTTCAAATCCTGGATAATTTCTTTGTCATTTCCAACTAGCAACATATCATCCACATACAAGACCAGATAAATAACACGATCACCAATTAATTTAAAATACACACAGTGATGTTCTTTTCTTCTAGTGAAGCCAAGCCCCCGTATAAATGTATCAAATTTCTGATACCACATCCTTGGTGATTGTTTCAACCTATGCAGATACTTCTTTAACTTTCATACTAGTTCTTTCTTACCCTTCACCACAAAGCCTTCAGGTTGCTTCATGTAGATCTCCTCTTCCAAATCCCCATGAAGAAATGTGGTCTTCACATCCATCTATTTTTCCTCAAAATCAAAAGCAGCAACAACAGATAACAATAATCTAATAGAATCTACCTTGGAAACAGGAGAAAAAATATCACCAAAATCAATTCCCGGCACCTGGGAATAGCCTTTTGCTACCAACTGAGCTTTGTATTTCTCCACCTTTCCTTCTGCGTTTCTCTTCTTCTTGAACACCCATTTGCTTCCAATGGGCTTCCTTCCAGCCAGCAACTCCACTAGATTCCATGCCTCATTTTGTTGCAAATGTTCCATTTCATCAAACATGGCCTCTTTCCAGAGTTTTCCATCCTCTGAATCTACTGCCTCCTTCACAGTTCTAGGATCATCATTAGTAATAGATAAAGAGAAATTTGAACAGAAAGAAAATGGGCTATACATTTCTGACTGCTTTCTTTCTCTTCATATTCTGATTCCTCCTTTGTTGTAGAGTCTGACTCTTCCTCCTTAAGCTTAAACTCTATCTTCTCAGGTTCATTTTGTTGGACTTCATGTTTAGTAACATATTTCACCTCTCTAAACACCACATATCGGCTTTACACAACCTTCCTTGTTACTGGGTTCCAAAGTTTATAAGCCTTTCAACCATCCTTATACCCAATAAAAATGCACCTTTTAGATTTACTATCCAACTTGGTTCTTTTCTCCTTTGGAACATGTACAGATGCATCACATCCAAATACCTTCAGATGTGAAAGAGAGGGTTTCTTACCATTCCATGCCTCTTGTGGAGTCTTATCCTCCAATGCTGATGAAGGTGATATGTTTACGAAGTAACATGCTGTCTCCACCGCCCTCTGCCCAGAATTCTTGTCTTAACCCAACACCACTAAGCATTCCTCTTGCCCTTTCCATCAACGTCTTGTTCATTATTTCTACAACTCCATTTTTCTCAGGTGCATATGGAGTAGTGTTTTATCGTGCTATACCACACTTCTTATATAATTCTTCAAATTCCTTACTACAAAACTCTCTACCATTATCTGTCCTCAACACCTTTATCTTCTTCTCTGTCTGGTTTTACACTAGAGCCTTAAATTCTTTAAACTTGTCAAAGACTTCATATTTCTTCTTAAGGAAATATATCCATGTATTCCTTGAGAAGTCATCTATAAATGATACATAGTACATAGACTTACCTAGTGATGGAACCTTCAAAGGTCCAAACACATCACTGTGCACAAGCTCTAATCTCTGTTCGCCCTCTTACCACCAGAGGGGGAACTCACCTAATTCTTGCTTCCCATATACACAATTTTCACAGAAATCAAAATCCAGAGAGCTATTACTCATACATTCTACCATACCTTTCCCATGAAGTATTCGAAGGCCCTTCTCTCCAATATGTCCAAGCCTTTGATGCCACAACATGGTCTTCTCTCTAGATACCACTAGATTTTCTACTCCACTTTCAAGAACCATAGAACTGTTGCTCCCAACAACAATAATGCTACCTTGCAGCTTGTACAAAATTCTAATTCGAATTCCCTACATCACTACCAGTGCTCCCCAAACCATCTTGCAGGTATCCTTCTAGAACACTATTTTTACACCTGCATCATCCAGCTTGCTTACAGAAATCAGATTTCTCGCCAATGCAGGGATATGCAGAACACCCAGAAGTGTTCTAACCCTTCGACCTTGCAACTTCAACTTTACTTTTTCATGACCAATGATTCTATCCTTCCTATCATCCCCTAAGAAGACATCACCACCAACATATTTCTCATACTCGAAAAGCCACTCTCTATGGGGAGTGAAGTGGAAGGACGCACCTGAGTCAATCAAGCATGCCTCATGATCTACATGTGTACTTGGAGAAGCCAAGTACACATCCCCACCTTCATTTGAGATGGTTTTCACCTCTGCAGAAGGGGCATCATCAGATCCCTTTCCTTTGTTAGGAGATTTAGATTTACAGTCCCTTTTGTAGTGCCCTTCCTTTCCACATTTCTAGGAACCACCTTTACAGGTTTTCCTAGAGATTTAGATCTCCCTCTAGATTTAGATCTCCCACTCGATGACTTATTTTTGTTTCTATTCTCAGACTATCCTCATACAGACAACACATCACCATTCTGGTTCTCCATATTTTTCTGTCTCATCTCCTCTGTCAGCAAGGATGAGACTATTTCATCAAACTGTAAGGCAGATGCATTGCTACCTATTGCAATAAACAGACCATCCCACGAATCAATTAGAGAACACAACAAATTAATGCACTTATCTTCATCTAAAATTTTAATATCAACAAATAATAACTAAATTACCACAGTATTAAATGCATTCAGATGCTCTCTCACTGAGTCTCCATCTTTCATCCTCAGGTTATACAACTTTTTCCACATGAACAGTTTATTTACCAGAGACTTATATTGGTACAAAGTCCCTAACTTATCCCACAAATCCTTCGTTGTAGCTTCTCTTGATACATTCAACAATATTGAATCTGAGACACACAATCATATTGTGCTCTTTGCCTTCCAATCCAACTTCTCCCATTCTTCGTCAGGCACTACCATTGGTGTAGTACCTAGATCTACCACAATCCACTGATATTTATCCACCAACAAATCCTCCATCTTGATTTTCCACAACTCAAAACTTTGACCATTAAATTTCTCGATCTCTATCTTTCCATTGCTTGCCATATTCTTTCTCCACCAGAATCGATCCCGCAGATCTCCCACTGAATAAGGTCTACCACAGGCTCGAGGGAAACCCCTCAGCAACAAAGGCATCCCTTGAAGGTAAAACAACTCTGATACCAAATGTAGGTTTTAACCCCGTACAGAAATAACCTGCATACGAATTCTAAAACACAGAAAATAAACAATGCAAAAGCATAACACATAAAACACATATACACAGAGATTTTCCCCTAGATCCCAAAACTGGGACTACTAGCTTGATTTTTCATTATGTTCCTTTCAATGTGACAATACATATTTGTACATGCCGAAGCATTCAATACCATAGACTGAAAACCATCACGTCCAAAACCATGGACCGAAAACCATCGCGCCCAAAACCATGTGTGAAAACCATCACAAAACCATAGGTAGGTCCGCCCAACCTAACTACATGGGCTAGTCATGGAAATAATATAACACAACCCAACAAATAATATGGATGAAAAAAATTCATTACAGAATAAATAAAATAATTACAAACCATTCAATTAAAATATATCCCTAAAAATGACGTGGAGATCTAACAAAATCATGAACGCAAGGAGAAGTGTGGTGATGAGACTCAATAACATATGGAGAATATGATATCACAATTAGAGAGCACAAATATTGAATAATATAACCATAATTAAGGCTTTTCAATCTAAGGTCCACAACATCAAGGATTCAAATCAACCTAAAGAACTACTACATTATAAAGATTGATATGGGAAAGTTTGATGGTGACAATCCTATAACATGGATATTCTGGATGTCCCAATACCTTAATCTACATGAAGTGGTGTCCTTACAAAAGGAAAATATTGCATCCATTTTGTTAGAACAAAATAAACATGTATAGTTTTAATGGCTTTGTGAGAAGAAAAATTATTTTGTTATTTCTTGGTCCATTTTTATAGAGCGATTTATAACATGTTATGGGGATATTAAGATAAATACATTTTTTGGACAATTGGTAATGAAAATGTCTAGTTACAAAGCACATTTAATAATTCCAAAAGTTGAGTCTCAGTGTAAAGAAATTTTTAGAGGATAATTTGTTAGACCTATTGTGGGGAACTTTAAAGGAAATCAACAATTGTGAGGTGCATATGTTTGAATCTATATCTGTATAGTAGGCTTTTAGTATAACAAGTGAAGTTATAAGTAAAAATATAATCACTAGAAAAATCGTCGCCAATAACTATAAAAAACTTTCCTTGAAAGAAAATTGTCTCAATAGTTATATATAACTCAATAAAATGTTACATTTAAAATTACAAAGAATACTTATCGTTATTTTATATTGAAATTTTAACTTGTCTATTTAGTTATTGGTTAAATTTTAACCTTTTAATGATTAAAATTATAATATTTTATTTCCAATAATTTCCTTGAAGTGTGTTATTAGTTTACACTTATCTATTTAAATATAAGTATTTTATTTTTCCAACATTTTATATGGAAGAGTTGAATGAAATTGTGCCCTTTTAACTTGACAATTCTAGTTATTGACCACAACTAACTTCTCATAAACGTACTCATAATTGTGAATCTTTCACATTTTTATCTCTCTTATATAATTTTGAAATAAATTTCATAATATAAAATTAAATTAGTTATGATGTCAAATTTATAATAATGTATTATCTGTATGTAATATTTTTTGTGATTTCTTATAAAATTTAAAATTAGATATATCTTATATAAAATTGAAAAATATTGAAAAATATCAACATATGGTTAGAAAGCCAAAAAAATATAGTTAGAGGCTAAGTTACATTTTAGAGATATCATTCAATTGTGAATATGATTATGAACCACTTTATTATACTTAGGGCCATGCTGACGGTGCTGGATCCACCAACATTTAGAGGTCTCTCTGATATGAAGTCCCAATTAGACCCAAACCATTTGGAGTAGGAGCCCTATCCGGAATATGACCTAGTTAAAGAAATAGTGGGTTTTAGTGGTATGCCTTGGCTGTGATGACACATAGAATGATATCTTCATGAATTTGTGAAACAAGTGTATAACTCTATAGAGAGTCAAGTGCAATGCATGAAAGTTTCTAACATGAGGAAGGAAAAATTAGTGAACCCCTTAAAGGCCTGTAATAGTATGTAGCCTGAAAGGAACACACGAGCATAAAAATAACCATAGGTTAGCCTACAAAATAGTTACAAGATAACCATGACTTAAATATACAACAAAATGTGTTCAACAAGATTCATTCTAATTCAAACAAAATAGTTCAAAAGCGTTAGCATAAATGAAATAGCATTTATTGCAAACATAACAAGAATATTCCTACTATATTCACAACATATGCATGAAAACATGTTGGCTCTGAGATATTATTAAAGTGAAAGTCCCAAAAATACATATACAATTTCCAAACCACTAGTCCTAATAGTGGAACATGAAGCCAACACTTTCTCCTCCAAATAAATGTTCTCCCTCTATGCTAAGGAGAAGCCAAGCCTCTAAAAAAAACTCCCAAGCTTCTGATCCTAAGACAAAAGCCCGACAAAAATACCTTTACATGAGTTACAAGGGTATATTTACAAAAAATGAGATGACTAATCATCTCCCCTTTGTGACTCCTGGTCTTACTCATGACTCATTGACTTCCTTCACCCATGACCTTTGGACTTTATTACAAAATGACTCCTCACATTCCAAAATTGACACTTGTAATATAACTTCCAATTTATTGCAAAAGAATATTACAATATGCTCATAGCCATATAAGAAAAAATTGGGTAGAGTCAACTACACAACCTAATAAGACAAAACAAGTCAAGCTTGAGTTTGGGGACACTCTAGCTCAGCCACTTCAATTTGTAGTTTCTCAGTTGCATAGTGGTACCAAGCTTTGTACTGTGTGATGAATTCCCCAAACTATGCGATGGGATCTGGCTGAAAGCAGACTCTAGCTTCCATTACAACTGGGTACACTAACTTGGAACTAGTTTGAGTTTCCTTCTTCAACATGAGTAACATGGTATTGATATGGAGAGTGTCACCAATGTACTTCTGCATATTGTGCTTGTTTACCTCTAGATATTCCTTGGTGGAAATCTACTTGAGCAGGTCCAAGTATTCTTCAACCTACCACCTGACTTTATTCCCACCTTTGGCTACGGTGACTAAGCCAAATAATTAGATCTTGTGTGACTTCACCATGAAATCCAAATTGTTTTACAGCCACATGTATGGGGCTTGAATGTTGGCGATGAATGAACCAAGATTTTTGTTACCATGGATAAGAATTCAAACCTGTTCTTTCTATAACTTAGCCTATTGCCTTGTCTTCTTCACCAACATAGGAGGTGCCCTTTATGCTGCATTTCCCACTCATGCACAATAGTGATGGATGTATGAATAACCTTGAGAGGTTTGGAATTATCTTTGCACTTGTGATGCATGTCATTTAAGTGGACAACTGCTTTTTGCACCATGGCAAGCTCTTCATAGAGGCTTCTCATTATCTCTCCCAATGCCAATACTTCACCAAGTATGCATGCCTCAATTTTTTCTAGATAAAGCTATACAAGAGCTGCATTTTAGGACTATGCTTCGAGTTGTTCCACTTGTTGCCTTGTTTCATGTAATTTCTTTTCCATTTTTCTTTTATCACCCATGAGATAGTCTGTGTTTGACTTAGTAGAACCTACAAAGGCCAATTTGGCTGCAATAGTGGCTTCTGGCTTCCTTCTAGTATCTATCACAATCACACTTTCTCTGATGTATGCAGGAGATGTGAGATCATCCAGAAAGTGTTTCTTTCTTGTTTGCACAATATTTTTCTGAATCTCATCATAATTTAGATTGTACATATCCATGACCAAACCATCATAAGGAGGAACAATTTCTTCTCCTTCACTCTTAGCTTGCTCAACTGTCAAAGGAGGGGGAGACTGAATAATGATCTGCTGCATGCTCGACATGAGATCAACGTCTTGGTTCTACTGCTCTGATTCTACCTCCATGTCATGGATTACTATTAAATATTCAATTTCTTTCACATGTTTCTTTTTCTGTAATTTCTTGTTGTCTTCTTCCAGCAATCGACTTTGTTCCTCTTCCTCGAATTGCTTCAATGCTACTTCTTCTTATTCTTTCTTTTGTATTTTTTCTTCTTCTTTCCTTTTCCTTTCTTCTCATTTGTTCTATTCTTGTTCTTATTTCCAGTTTAATCCTTCCTCTTGCTTCATATATTCTCTCTTTCTCCTTGCTGCTATGACCACTTTGAAGATGATTGGATATGTTTTCTATTTGTGGCTTGTTCTACCACTAGACTATGTATAACTTTCTACTTCCCCTTTATATGCATTGGGTTGCACCTCACTAATGGTTCTACTTCCAAAGCTTCTTCCAACTCCAGATAATCCTATGATGTACCTATGAAGCTGACTAGTTGGCGAGGCTTGGAGGCATTGTAACAATCCTTTATTGTTTCCTCCTCAGGCCTGTAAAAGGTATTGCTCAACCACTGGAAATGAATCTTTTAATAGTGTTCTTCGTAAACATTCCTGGGATCATATGAATTACAATCCATTTGATCAAATTGAAATTTATATATCTATTTACTTTCAGTGTCAACTACCTTCATGTTCTTGATCTTGTACAACCTAATTTGCAAAGAAAGAGTAGGCCAAGTTGATTTCATCGTTCTCTACAACACTGTTGATAACTCAGTTGAAATATGGTAGGAAACTTCTTTCATGATCATATTTTCGGTGGCATGCCTTAGTAGAAGATGTGGATAATTACGATTTGTAAACATTCTGAGGTAAGTGCCATCCAGTGAGGTAAATCAATCCACTAATTCTCACACTGCTTCCATTGCCCCATGTGACATGCAAGGTGGCTCCTCCTCAAGGATCATCTTATACAATGGAGTGAGGAAGTGATCCATCAACTTCTCCATGACTCCTTTGTGGTTGCAATATGAAAGAAACTCACAATAGATGTGCACATCAAGTTCCTTGGGTGTCCAAGTCCAAGTCATGTTAGGAAAATAGTTTTGAGCATAGATTGTATCCAATGAGTAAGAAAACATATAGAACATGGCTTGCTCACCCTTGGGAGGTTTCTTAGAATTAGTTACATGGGTCCTCAACTATTTATCCAACAATTATGACCGGTTGAATGATTTTCCTTCTTTCCCAATCTAATGAAGTAAGAATGTTCAACCTTCAAGAAAAGCCTCAATACTCTTCTGACCATACATTTGACAACATAGAACTATCAAGTACTAAAATTCCTTCCTAATATATTTGGTCTTGTAAGTGTTTCTAGGTGTCTGGCGGAATTTGGATGGATATTTAATAAAGCTTTTGATGACATCCTTCATGCTCAATATGTTGTGACACCATTAACGTGAAAATCCATGTAAGATTCTAGATGCAAAAAATGATACATTGAGTTAAAATCATGCACCATAAAAGAGGCAAGACTTCATCCACTGGAACTATTGAGAGTTATGGTATTTGTATCTATGTGTGAAAAAATTTAATTGATGATTTATATGCATGAAAAGGCTAAAAACTTGTATGCAACATTGTGTAATCCTAACCTTTGGACATTGATGTAAAACTACTTGTATTCAATATCTTCTTTGAAACTACTTATTATGTAAACATCATTCACTTTGTGACATGTAATGTCTGAGTCTTTTTTAGTGAAGAGGAGTGACAAAGAAAATTGGTATACTGTCAGGAACACTCTCAACTATCTCACCAGTGTTTCTTTCTATGGTTTCCTTTGAGGCAGATCTCTTGGGTGTCATGATGATAAAAAATAATGGAGAGAGATAACCTCAAAAATATATAGTACCCGTAGGAGAAAAATGCACTCATGGAAAACATAAATTAGCTCAAACAAAAAAAATCCTCAAAATAAGATCATGGTAGCAACCGCAAGTCTGAGAGGAAAATTTGCAAAATTACTAGACTGAAGGGAAGATGATGAGCTTAGGAACAATATATTGCACAGTCTCAATAGGAAAGGGAGATACTTGAGGCTTGATACTGCACAATGTGTAGCCTCAGCCTGGGAAGACTGAGGGAGAGACTGTGCATTACATAGTCTCTATGGCCAAGGGTGAGGCTTGAGCCCTGGAACTATGCAATGTGTAGTTGGTAAATTAAGGTATTATGCATTGCACAGTCTCAAATGCCAAGCACAAGGCTTGAGCCTTAGATCTACGAAATGTGCATTTTATGATGAAAACAAATGGTCAAGTAAGGGTGGATCTACTCAGGAAGGAGATGGGAAATTGGAATATCCGAGTGATAGTGCAAGAAAGAGTGTAGATCCAGCAAAGGGTAAGATATATCAGTGAGAATCAAGTTTAGAAAATCAACATGAAAAGCAAAAACATACATGCATAGAGAGGTGTCGTAACAACGACCACTTATGGACAAAAACAAGAAGTTGATGCAACACTTGTAAAAAGTGAATGGAAGACTAAACCAAAACTTGTACAAGCTAATATAAGTTTAAAAACTAGCTACTATGAAAATAAGTAAGTAAACCAAGACTCACAGAAGTGAAATGGCAAAAAGCAATAGAAAAAGTGACAAAAGACTACAAAAGAAAAACTCACTTGGAATAACATCGCAAGTTGCACTGAAGGCTCCTTGATCACCTTGGGAAGGCTAGAGATCCAATATCAAATGTGAAATTGAAGTCTAGGGGCATCTATTATATAGATCTATGTTAAGCTAGGGTTTATGATTCACATGCCTAAAATCAAGGAAAAATTGACACCTGGTGGAAAGTAAAAAATAAATTGTGTCACTCTTTGAGAAACTATTTATCCACTCCCTATTTTCTAAGGATTGATTTTTTTTCTTTTTTTACTTTTCTGAAAAACTTCCCATTAACACTACCAAGAAGTATCAGTGAATTGCACAATTTTTTAGGGTAGGAGAAGCTTTTTTGTAATTTCTGAGCTCAAGGATATCCTGCCTTTCAGTGTTCTAAAGTTTTAGAGCTCAAGTTTGGCCTTCCTCTTAGGATTGTACAATTCAGATCCTCAAGGTTGGCCTTCTTTCCAAGATTGCATAATTTCTAAAGGGAAGACTGAGAATGCTGCAAGGTCAAGGTAGCAGATGGCTTGTGTTTGAAAATAATCAAATTGGGATCAAAATAAGACATCACAAGAAGGACATGGAATGATAATTCTTTAACATAACATGAGTACTTGAAGACAATGAATGATGAGCTCTTGTGGGCAGAAGGGAGGCTTTAAAATTGAAGTATGGACAAACGTTTGGAGGGCAGTTGTAGCAGCTACAACACTTGGTGACACACTGGTAGAACTCCAACTCACTATATGGGCCTTAACTCATGTAAATTAGGTCTAAATATTTAGGAAGTATTGTTCATTTCATAGATCATCATAACTTCTTTAATTAGCGTGAGTTAAGGATATACTATGTACCATTCTCTTCATCAGAGACACACTAACAAAGACAACTCAGACTCAGTTGTTTTGGTTGGGGATGGGGAGTATATAAATACACAAGTGAAAAAGGATTTCAAAAGCCTTGGTTTTCATCTCTATTATTTCTCTGCTACCAACATGCTTGGGCAGTACCCTAACAAAGTCACTTCAAGGATACAAACATTGTTCCACTGCCATCAAGTGTGGATAGTAGCCCGATAGAGTTGCTTACGTCGCCTCCCCGCACAAGAAGCATTTCTCTTCTTTTACCCTTTATTTATTTTTGCATTTTATTCATAGGAAAATGCATTGACACATTGATTTCATAGGGCAGAAGAGGGATCTCGACTTATTGAGAGCATAGAAGGTTTTCCCTTCAGAGAAGGATATTTATACATGACTAAAATACAGTTCACTTGTTAAAGTTTACTCCCCTCCTTACTCTACTCGACTTAGATGAAAAGGAAAAACTAACCAATCATTAAGACCAACTAGAGTAGGCAGAACTAGTTATAGATTCAAGAATCGTAATTCCACTAAGGTTCTCTGTAGAAAGAACGTATTTTCCATCAGTGTATCATTGACTAAGAGGTTCAAGGCCCACACAAAGAGATTAAACAAACAGATAACCAAGTATTGACAATCACACAATTTCCTATTCAACTTCACCATGCTTACTTTGAAACCAAACACAGTCTCATGTGAATGTTATAGTAAATAGAAAGGAAAGAAAAGGGCAGGGAAAAAAAATAAATCAAAACAAAACACAGAAACAAGAAAAACTACCCCTACTCCTAAACTAACCAGGGACAAGCCAGGCTTATGTAAAATGAAACTTCCAGTGTAACCATTGAAGCATAGACTAACCGATATAGGTGAGGGAATCAATAGCAAGATGGATTTTCAGGAATAACAGCCAACCAGAAAGATAAAGTGACAAATTATGCAACATCCAAAGATTGAAAATATAGGTAGAAAAATAGAACAAGAAAGAAAATGTGAAACTTCATGCTACTGCATTATGGTGTTCATGCACATTGCTACAAGGTGACATGCTAAGATGTTATTTTGAACTTTCAATATTGGTAAACATAAATAAAGTGGAACAATTACGTGTTATGAATGAGCTTGCGAGGTATGACTCCTCCAATGATTGAGCAATTTGATCAAGCAAAATAGATGGAGGATGTGAAACTTGTGAAATAGATTGATTTTCAAATTGCACGATCAAGTGATGAGGATTACTCAGAGATAAAATACTATCATGATGATTGGAAATAGCATCAAGACTACGAGAACCTAGCATAACCATCAGTATAGGTTCCACGACAACTTGTGGTAGTTCCAATACATTAGAAGATAGATCATTGAAAAATGGTGGCTTAGAAAAATCGATAGTAGAAAACATAGAGTCATGACTAGATGAGTTGATGAATAGATCATGACAACCTTGATAAAAAAATTCCAACGTCGGGAAGTGAGGCATCCTCATGATATCATGAATCATAGAGGGGGAAATTGAAAACAAAGAATTTAATTCTTTGTTTCTTCACAATGATTAGATGATGCATTAGAGAGATGAGGAAGAGAATATTTTTCCTCTCCATGTTCTAGAGTAAAAATAACATTGCACGAGTCCTTAGCATGATTACAATTAACATCATTAGAAATTGATTCTTCGAAAGATACAATAGGTAAGAAAAAATCATGGAAGATGTCAAGATAATAGGGGATAGGTAAGAAAGGAGAAACATCAACTTGCATCTAATATTCTTGTTCACTAATAGAATCCCACACATACTCATTGTGAATGATATCGCAAGTTTGTTGGTCAATATTTAATCCTTCCTTAACTTTACCCTCATGAACATTAGAATAAATTATTAAAATAGGTGGACATAACAACTTGAAATCAAGACGACCAAAGGAACCAACAGAAGGAGGTATATGAGAAATAAAATCATTGGTAAAATCAAATTCACAGTCAAAACTTGTACTTAAATTCTAAATATGTGGGGTGGGAGAAGATGATGGTAGATCAAAAAATGAACTCTCAAGTGCTCCAACGTCAACCTGCAAAAATGGAGCTATTTGATGAGGAGAAGATGAGGATTCACTTGGAATATCAACTTCATTCGTCACAGATTTAGGAGCTCCATAACCAGTGTATGTTGGGAGACTTACAAAGGATTCATATTTTATTGGATTCATCGAAATATGAGCAAGAAATTCAAACTTCTCTTTCATGAAATTGAAATCAATATCATCCTCATAAAATTCATATCATAAATGAATGAAGTAGTCGTGAAAATCATTAAGAGATTCATTAGGTTCTTTTCTAAGATGCATGCTTTTTTATAAACAAATTTATAATCGTACATGTCAAATGCATCGTAGATCTCATTGACCAGATGTTTGGAAGAGTGAATATAAGTTGTTGGCAATGTGTAACACTATTATTTAATGTGTTCTTCAAATGTCCGGATGAAAAATTGCAAGCACTATCCTCACAATGAATTTTTTGGTGAGTGAAAAAATCAAGAAACTGAGTGGTGTTCTCGAGAATGGTTGTTCCACCCTCACCATTAAACTTCATATTTGAAAAGTCATTAATTATCCCCATGGGCACTTTCAAATTTGCAGTTCTTGAAAAACATGTGAAGGTTAAGATATGAGAAGAATCCATTTAAAGATAAGGAAAGTTCAAATAGACTTCATGACCTTAACTTGTCATTTGGCCCTCCTTCTAGCACCAAACATTTTGACAATGCTAGACCCGCCAACATTTAGGGGGTCTCCCCAATATGAAGTCCCAATTAGACCTCACACCATTTGGAGTAGGAGCCCCTTCCAGAATACAACCCAATTATCAAAATAGTGGGTTTTAGTGGTATGCCTTGGCTATGATAACACATAGAACGATGTATTCACGAATTTGGTGAAAAAAATGTATAACTTTGTGAAGGTTCAAGAGAAATGAATGAAAGGTTCTAACATGATGAATGAAAAATGAGTGAGCCCCTTAGAAGCCTATAATTGTATGCAGCTTGAAAGGAACACATGAGCATAAAAGGAACCATAAGTTAGTCTGCAAGGTAGTTCACAAGATAACCATGATTTAAATATATAACAACACACATTCAATGGGATTCATAATAATTCAAACGAAATAGTTCATAAGCGTCAGTCTAAATTAAATAACATATATTGCAAACATAACAAGAATAGTCATATTATATTCACAACATATGCATGAAAATGTGTCAACTTTGAGCTTTTATTAAAGTGAAAGTCCCAAACATACTTATACAATTACCGAACCACTAATCCCAATAGTGGAACATGAAGCCAAAACTTGCTCCTCCAAAGCAAGATAGTACCTCTATGCTAAGGAGAATACAAGGTTCTCAACAAAAATCCCAAGCCAAAAGCCCTTTACATGAGTTATGAGGGTATATTTATAACAAATGAGATGAATAATCATCTCCCCTTTGTGACTCTTAGACTTCTTCATGATTCTTTGATTTCCTTCAACCATGACCTTTGGACTTTATTACAAAATGACTCTTCACATATCACAATTGACACTTGGAATTCCATTTCCCATTTATTAGAAAGAATATTACAATATGCTCATACCCATATATGACAAAATTTGGTAGAGTCAACTAAACAGCCTAATAACACAAAACAAGTCAAGCTTGAGTTTAGAGACACTCCAACTCAACCACTTCAACTTGTAGTTTCTCAATCACATAGTGATACCAAGATTTGTATTGTGCAATGACTTCCCAAAACTGTTTGATGGGATCAACCTCATGTCTGAATTTATTCTTTCCTTTGGCTTGGATGAGTGAGCCAACTGTTGGGATATTATGTGACTTCACCATGAAATCCACAATATTTTACAACCACGCGTACGAGACCTGAATGTTGACGATGAATGAGTCAATTTGTTTGTTACTCTGGATAAGAATTCGAACATGTTCTTACTCTAACGTAGTCTGTTGCCTTGTCTTCTTCACCAACTTGGGAATCTCCCCTTTATGCTGCATTGTCTAGTCATGCATGGTAGTGTTAGCTGTATGAACAATATTGAGATCTTTTGCATTATATTTCCACTTTTGTTGCATGCCATGCAATCAAATGATTTATTTTTTCATGGTGATAAGCTCTTCGTAGAGTCTTCTCATTGTCTCTCCCAATGCCGATACTTCACCAGGTATGGTTTCCTTAAGTTCTTCTAGATACACCTTTGTGGGAGCTGATTTTTGGGCCTCTACTTGGATATGTTCCACTTTTTCCTCGCTACTTATAAGTTATTTTCCATTTGTCTATTCTTGGAAATGAGATAGCTTGTGTTTAACTTGGTAGCACCTACAAAGGCCAAGTTGGTTGCATCAATGGGATCTGGATTCCTTCAGGTACCCGTCTCAATCACTCTTTCTCTGATGTATGCAAGATATTTGAGATCATCTGGAAAATGTTTCTTTCTCGCTTGGACAATATTCTTATGAAGCTCATTATAAGTTAGATTGTATGTAGCCATGACTAGACCATTATCAAGAGGAACAATCTCCTCTTCTTCACTCGGAGCTTGGTCAACTGTGGGAGGAGGGAGAGACTAAATTGTGATCTGTTGCATGCTCGACATGGATCAATATCTTGGTTCTTCTACTTTGATTCCACCATTTCCTAGATTAATATTAAATCTTCAATTTCTTGAGCAAGTTCCTTGTCCTGTAATTTTTTACTCTGTTCTTCCAGCAACAGAATTTGTTCCTCTTCCTTAGCTTGCTTCAATGTGTCTTCTTCTTCTTCTTTCTTCCATATTTATTATTCTTCTTGCCTTTGCCTTTATTATCACTTTGTTATGAAACCAGCTCAAGAAAAGATAGAAAAGATAGATCAACGCCTTAGAATTCAGCCTCTTCGAGGGGGCAACCTCCTTTACATTACATAAATGAACAATTCTTGGATGATTCAAATGAAAAGACCTTCTCTCTGTATATAGGAGTCTAAGGGGTCATAACATAATCAGAGCCTACATAACAATAATAATGTAAGGGCACAATAATAACAATAGTGGGCTTCTATGGGGCACAATAGTAACAATATGGGCACTACATGGGTACATCAATATAATAAGTGGGTTGTACTTAATAACAATAAGGGGACACTAGTAGTATAGGGGCCTAACATGCCCCTCTCCTTCCAAAAGTGTTGTCCTCAATGCTTGAGTAGTTCTTGATGCTTCTGTATAAAATTATTGTCCTCCCATGTGGAATCTTTAGTGGGTAAATTCTTCCACTTGATGAGATACTCTGAAATTGATCGGTTTCGTAGCTGTCAGGTTCTTGTTTCTGTGACTGCTCCAGGTTCCAATAAGGTTTTTCCTTCCTCTTCAACTTCTGGCAATATTTTTTGAATTGGGATCTTTTGCAACTTTTGAATAAGTGGCCATACTTCTTCGTCCTTCTTCAATTCATCCCTTGCTTCGTTTATCCAATCTGGTTGGATAATAGAAATAACACAAAACAATGCTTCCACATCCTCATCCTTGAAGAGTCTTCCCATATTCGGTAAGGTCGCCCATTTTTAAGTGCATGTAGTATTGCCAACATTTCCTTCTCATAAATAGCTTGCTTGAGATGTAGCAGTAAAAATACCCAATCACCTACATCAAAACATTTTTCACTACGATGTTGATCTACCTGTTGTTTCGTTTGAATTTGCATCGAAGTGGTGTTATCTTTTAAAAGTTGGAGAACTTGTTGTTGATGCTCGACGTGATCTTTCACTGCTTGAACCTTTTTCTTCTTGATATGTCCTTCTATCTCTAGAGTTTGAGGAGTGGTAATTTCGACCAATGGATTACAAGATATGGTTGGATTCATGTGATCTTTCACTTCTTGCACCATTTTCTTCTTGATATGTCCTTCTATCTTGAGAGTTTGAGGAGTGGTAATTCTTGCCAATGCTTTACAATCTATGGTATGATTCATTTCTTCTTTCTCTAGGGTGGGGTCCTGGTGTATATCCTCTTCTTTTGATGTTTCTTGATCCTTTTCTTCCTCCTCTTCATATTCTATGTAAAATAATTTCTTCTCAGCACACTTATGACCTTTAGTGCATTTGCTATCACAATTGTAACAAAGACCTTTTTCTCTTTTTTCTTCCAATTGTTGTGGTGTAACCCTTGTAGGTTGTGGAATGCTAGGAGAAACAACACTTCCATCTTTATAGTTGTGAAAGGTATGCTTCATAATTTTGCTTTCCAATATGTCACAAATCCCTTTTTCTCTTTCCAATTGTTGTGGTGTTGCTCTAAAGAAGGTGTTGCTCTTTGTATCCTCATAATGTGCTATCATTTCCTCCGTGAAAATTGACCACGTAACAAGTTTTTTACGAGAACAAAGCCCTTTATACCATAAAAATTGATCCGGTTCTAAATATGAAGATGCAATACATACCTTTTGTAACAGTTGTACACCATGTAGATCAAAATATTGCTCCATCTGACGTATCCAATTTACCGGATCCTTGCCATCAAACTTCCTCATCTTGCTTTTTCTTGATTTTAGGAGCTCACTCTTGAAATGCCTGTAACTGTGTACTTTCAGATCTTTAAGCTCTGAAACTATGACCTCTAGTAGTCCTCTATGTCCTCTTTCCAATGCCACCAGTCTGACCCCAATTGGATTCTCCAAGGAAGGCTTATGCCAAATCTCCCACAGTGACTTGATTATAGAATAATTCATTAGAGTGCACTTGTACGACGTGCCACGTGTCCCTGTTTTGACCTTTGGCTCTGAACATTAAATACAAGAAACTACAGTCCGTCATTTTTTCTGTAACTTCTTACGAAATTTCAATCTGATGCTCAGAGAGAAAGTTATGACGATTTTCCCCAGGTCACCTGTTTGAATGTAATTCAGGAGTCTGCCAAAAAGACCAACTTCCTCAGTCATATTCCACAAATATAGTGCAAAAACTCTGCAATTCGGACCCAAGATCAGAAGTTTCTTCTCAATGGTTTTTTTTGCGACTCTGAAACATCACAGAAAAAGATATAGTGAAAATGCCACGATGACCTATTTGGACAGCACCTAGAATCCAAAGCTCGATACCAATTTTAGAAACCAGCTCAAGAAAAGATTAGAAAAGATAGATCATGCCTTGTAATTCAGCCTCTTCGAGGGGGAAACCTCTTTACATTACATAAATGAACATTCTTGGATGATACAAATGAAAATACCTCCTTTCTATATATAGGGAGTCTAAGGGGTCATAATGTAATCAGAGCCGACATAACAATAATAATGTAAGGGCACAATAATAAAAATAGTGGGCTTCTATGGGGCACAATAGTGACAATATGGGCACTACATGGGTACATCAATAATAAGCGGGTTGTACTAATAACAATAAGGGGTTACACTAGTAGTATAGGGGCCTAACAGTTGCATCATAAATAATTCTTCAATAAATGGTCTCCTAGGGTATAAAGTGTCTATTTTATGAAACAAATGTGTAAGGGTCCAATAAAGGAAATATAGCCCTCATCGAGGGTCTAGACACCTTAGAACCTTAAGGATGAGACCTCGGTCATAACCCTTAGTTCTATGGAGAAAAACACAAATAGGGGCTTATGCATAAGGGGTTCAGGACTATGAATCAATAGTTATGGCTTTGAATGAAGTTCAGTATGGTTGATGGATGAATAACTCCTGTGCACACATCGTAAAGATAAATGAAGAACATAGGTGTCGTGAGAATGTCTAGCTAAGTCTTTGTGAGCCATAAATGATCATGGGGAGCTTCTATGAAACTTGTGAGGAGAGATGAGATTTAATACATAGCATGGAGTGTCTGTAATGAGATAGAGAAGTGATCATTTCTCATTCCTCTTATCCTGAAGGAAGTGACAACATAGGGGGAGTATGTTTCAGCAAAAGGATTGGGAGCCATGCGAGTAGTACACATTTAGGTAGATTTGATGATAACCGTGAGTACATGAAACCAAGTGGAGCACTCGAACAAAATGATGAATCCAAATTGATCAAGGTGGGAGTTTGAATAGGTGTGAGAGTACGAAAGAGTAGAGTTGTGGCCTAAGACATAGGTACAGAGTGTTACAAGGGTAGTGTTGTGTTGAAAACAGTGGAGAACCTTGAGCAGGGATAGTAGAACACAGAGAAAGTAGAAAGAGGAGGACATCCACAAGTGTTCGAAAAGCAGAGTGTAGAAATTGTATATGCAGATAGTCATTAGATAGTATTTTACTTGTAACATTATATGCCTTTGTTTTTAGTTTGAAAATTGTATGAAAAACTAGAGCAGTGGTAGTGATAGGTTAGTCCCAGAATACTTAAGGGGTTGGTGCCTCTTAGAAAGTGTGTGCTTGTTGAAACTAAGTGGGTTGGTGCCTCGAGCGAGTGGGTGCTCACAAACAAATATATGTAATTAATTTGGTGCTTAAGTTACATCATAAAACAAACAAAAAATTGGTGGTTTCCTCCCTATGAGTTTCCACGTGAAAAGGTTGTGTCAAATGTATGCTTTATATGAGTTTGTTGTTTGAGTGTGTTTATCTAAAATTTTAGTAATTTATTGGTTCATGAATTAATTCTCTCATATAATAAAGAACATAAGAAGGAAGCCAAAGTATAATAAGAAAAGAAAAGTAACAGTTTCTGAAACTATTGTTTCACCCCTCCCTCTCAGAGATTCCTTATTCCAACAATCACGATGATGATGCCTTGCTAGATTATTATATTTGTGTGCTATCTAATGACATTTATATGTGCTACTAAAATTGTATATAATTAGATGATGTTAATGAATTTGAATGTGTACCTTACATGATGTTTATATTTGTAAAATGATTATTGTCGTGATGTTTATTTTTATGAAATAATATTTATTATAGATTATGTATTGGTGAATTTACATCAAACATTTATATATGAAATTTCATGTAAAATGACTTACTTTAGAAAAAATTCAAAGATATTTTTATAAATTACAAAGTTTAGTATGGTTGAAACTATGATTGTAAAATTACGATAAATATTTTTCTACTGCTTAAGTATTTAATTAATATTCAATATAACTTAATTATTAAAATATTTTCATACTACAACTATAAAATAATTAAATGTAAAATAATCTAGTTAGTCCTTAAAAAGAAAAAACTCATTTAATTTTTAATATAAATTATTCAAAAAATAAATTTAACTAGTTCAATATTGGTTTATACAATTCAACCAATTTTTAAATTTAGAAAAATTAAGTCAAGAATTTTTTACAACTTGCACCTTAGATCCATCTTAACTCTGGATCTACCTCTACCAAGCCCAGAGAGGGATCAAATCTCTTGAGATGCAAACATATTTTTGAGTGAAAAGAGATTTCATCCCTCTAAGCGCTCGGTGGATATAGGTAGCTGGTATATTAATATATATGTAGTTGACATTGAAATATCTTATTTATAATTCACGTCCATATTAAATAGTTAAAATATGTCCTCTCATATTTTTTTCTTTTATGTATACATTTAATTATTTTTATTTTTAATATTTTCTAAATTAATATTATCAAATCCATATTAAAAATTGAAAATTTTACAAATATCCCTCATATATTGAATTAGAAAGCAACTATTAATGGAATAATAATTCTCTCAGTCTTTCTACTAAATGAAAATTATAGGAAAAATCAATTTAAATTACTTTATTTTCTTTTTATAAAGTATCTGCAAAATTATGTTATTTGATATGGACATTGAAATATTTTACTTATGGTTGTGAGTAAAATATTTTTTGTTAGAAATATATTTTTATTTTAAATATCACATGTAAATGGAACATAGAATGAATTACACATAATGTATATCGATAATACTATTTCTTCTCATGTGAAAAAATTACATTTTTTTCCTTGTAGTAAAGAGTAAATTATATTTTTTACTCATTACATTTCTTCCTCATAATAAAAGCTAAATTATTTTTGTTTACCTTCAGTTATATTATAACTCTATATAAAGCTATATAAGATTAAGGTGTAAATTAAAATATTGTAATTATGGCCGACATTAATTT
>APFE030259234.1:110759-135376 GCA_000404065.3 Pinus taeda
TACCTCCACTACATTTATATTCTTATTTATAACTATCATAAATACATTTCTTTGAAGATGAGAGCCAATGGAAGATTGTAACTCTTAATTTCAAGGGCTAAATTTACTTTTTTTAACCTCCATTATATTATATATTATATATATTATATATATATATATATAAATGAGATGAAAATATGAACTTTATTGTGAATATTATTGTGTATTAATTTTAGAAATCATATAAGCCTTCATTTACTCTTTGTCATCCACCTCTTTTGATTCATTTTGAGAAGCTCCCCTTTTCTTTTGTCTTCATCCCCTTTTTCATCCCAAATCACTGTACTTGGTGTGTTGTTGATCTACTTGATGTACTCATTGGAATAATAGAAAGACTCATATGATATATACCCCTTTGTGAAATACCCCTTATATTTTTCGCTTTGTTGAACAAAACATTTTAATTTATTCATGTACCTCTCTAAGAAGAGCATTGAGTGACAAGAAACAACCCCAACTAATTAAACCTCATTTACTAGGAGGATTAGAATATGAACGTGAAAGTCCATGAAACTCGTCGGTAGTTCCTTCTCAAACCTACAAACAATCTCAAATATCTCTTTACGCCACTGTGGAATGCTAGCTATATGAATCTCCTTTGATGTGATCCAAAGTACAAATGCAAATAATTTAGAAATGGTGCATCATAGGTATTAGGGGAAGTCATTGTTCACACACCCACGAATGAGTAGAGGATAATGACATTGCACTGTAAATAGTACAATATACAAAAATTATTTATAAAATATCCCATTACGTAAAAGTAAAAATAAATAATAAAATCATGGTTTTGACATATGTACTCTTAGAAGGTTCAAATAGTCATGTTATTTCAACCACAAAAAATGGTCGTCCATAGTGAAGTAGTGTCATAGTGAAGACCCATATAAATAAGGCACCGTCACATTAATTATAACTTCATTTTCAAAATAAATATCATCTTTCTTTAAAATCCATGGGACATCACCTTCTTTGAAAGACCAAGAGGGGTCATCCTCTCCTGTTTTGTTGTCTTTGCCAATGGTTCTTTTTAGTTTTTAAAGAAATAATATCTCTCCTAGCAGCCAAAGTATCACCTTCTTTGGATGATATGTGTCTCCATAAAGAAGATAAAACATTTTGAAATATATGCATGTGATCTAGTAAGTGGGAAACCTTATGATGCTCCCAATATGGGATCTCATAAAATACATACTTCCTTTTCATCCCATATGGAAATTTATCAACATGGGTGTCCAAGAAATCTATATCATCGAAAATAGGGTCCCCGTTTGAATTGAAAATTTGTAGAAATGCCTCCTCCTTCCCTATCCCATATTCTCTAAGCCATTCACCTGGTGTCATTATTGCAGTGCTTTAAGTTCTCTTTGGTTTACCATTGAAAGTGGATGTTTCTCTTATGTAAGGGTTTTGTTCTGAGAGGAATACCCTGGAGCATTCATAAACTAGATTTCGTAGGTGGTTGGACCACCTAGCTTTTAAATAAGGTCCATAACATTTACATCCATGATACCATGTTGTTACAAGACCTGCGAAATTATTCTATATAGGTTGGCACGTTAACAACCATGAAGATATGAACAATTGAAACAAATTAAATTAATATGCGAAACAATACTATTACTAAAAAAAATCAATAAGAATGTACTTTTACTAAATAAAATCCTAAGCATGAATAATAATGTATGGTGTAAGAACATATTCCATACAACATAAAACTCCTCTTTGTTGTGATGAGTATTGATTCATTGTACACATGAATTCCTTCCCATAATTCCTTAAATTCATATACCAATGGTTGTAAGTAGACATCTTTATTATTCACGTGTCTTATACCAAGGATTATGAGAGCCAACATAAGATGTTCATTCTTCACAGACAACCATGGTGGGTATTTTTATTGATAACTACTACAGGCCAAATAGAATAGTTGGTGTTTTGGAGGTAATATGGGTCGATGTCATCCATGGCTATGTTGGATCTTACTCCCTACTTCATCCTTGAATTTTTCAGGCCATGTGTCCTCTATATGATTCATGGCCATTAAATTTGATGGGATTCACATAACTCCTAAATCACATATGTGTGAGGCATGTCATCCCTGAAACATAGCTAATTATTTGCAATGAAATATCCATTGAATCCTTAGGATTATAGGCATGTGTGTTAATATCTCATGAGGAAGACCATGTGATTTACCCTTTATTTTAATTATGGTATCTTCCATGCAACATTTTGGTCATATCTCATTTTCTGCATATTATCCTCTATATAGAATACAATCATTTGGACATACATGATATGATATGTACTCAACACCAAACATTTTCAACAATTGATTTGCCTCTTCGCAACTACCTGACTGGACATTAACACTTGAAAGAACCTTATCATTGAATATCCTACAGTTGGTGGGGAATATAATTAGACAATGTCAATATTTAAAATAAATAAAATTGACCTTTTTAAAATTTCTTTGTGTGACAAAATATAAGGAACTTAATTGATCATGAAAGTCAATTACCTCAATATTTCCAAGCAACATGCATTCGACATGCCAAAATTTTCTTTCACATTATACAACAACATCATTATCCCCATCTTAGTAGACTTTGACTTTCCGCCGGGTCCAAAGAGAGGGGTGGTGGAAACATATTTCATGCTTTCAAATAAGGTATCAGTGATATGAACATCATCCCGTCGCTTATCATTATGTAATTCATATATCAACATTGCCTTCATGGTAGTCGTACCTCATAAGTAATCATACATACCAACCTCAATTTGATTTCCTCCATTTCCAACTTGTGGTGAAGAAATACTATTGTTGTATTCATTGGTAATTGGTGAATTTGGACGTTGTGGGAATTAAATAGGTGGTTGATTCAACCATTCTTTGTATGCTTCCTCTCTGAATATTTCTCTTAATGTAACCCTCTCTCGATTTGAAATTGTAGTGTGGTGTACCAGAAGATGGTAGGTGGGTTGCTCATTATCACTAGAATCCCAATTTCAAAAAATATTGAACGTCATTCGTACAATATCAATGATATTAGTAAGCACGACAATGCAATTGGTTTGTTGAAATTTCAGTATACCAAACAATTATTGTCCTCGTTGATCTAGGATTGCAACTAGAATATTCCATGTTCTAATTGGCAGGGTGAAGAGATTGTTCATTTTCATATGCCAATTTCTTGTGATATGTTGCTCATATGAAGAATTTTCAACATTTTTGAAAATAATATGGAGTAATATTTTATGCATCTAAACTTGATTAGAAATCTGGATCTTACAAATAGTTTACATACATTTTTATTCAAACTGACATGTATTAAAAAAAAATCAATTAGATAAATTAAAATATAAATAAAATTTGAACTTACATGAGATGGAAAGGGATAAATATGTGAAGGACTTTGATCAACAGTTAGGAATGAGCTAGAATATGAAGAATTGACCATTTGATATTATTGATATTATTTTCGTATATTTGAGAAAATCATAAATAATTATTTTTGTGAATATCTAAAATTAATCTCGAGAACCATATAACCACAACCTAAATTTCAATATAGTTTTGAAACCATTTTTCAAGAACAAGGCGACTTTAAGTGGAAAATGTATACTCTGAACTACTGTAATTTATGTAGATGTGTCCTAAACAATAATTTGAGATTAATTTCATTTTATGTGAAAATAAAATTTAAAATAGCTTTTAAGTCCCACCATTTTGCTAATCAGAATAAACAACACTAGCCCATTTAAATAATAAGAGCACTGGTGCATTTAAATAATACCCGCATCGGTTTCTGACATTGGGAAAAAATAAAATCTAAGTTATCATATTAGTGCTCTTTCACATAAAAACACATTGGTATTCAATTGTTTCTTGAATTTGGAAAATAAAAACAAATTTAATAGTCGTGGTGCTCTTATAAGTATAGACTACACCCTTGTGTTAAAAAATAATTACACTATTTCGGGATTTAAAAAAAAAAAAAATTGAATCATGTCAGTGCATTGAAAAGATACGGCGCCCCAGAAATGTCGATATACTTTTTATATAAATGCACCAGTTCGATTGACTATCGAGCCCACCGATTGCAGAGAAATTGAATAAAAAACATGAATTTTCTTCTTTTTTGAAAATTCAAAAATGAGCAGCAATTGATTTTTCAAAATATAATTTCATAAGTTTTTTAATTAGTAAAAAATTATTTACCATTTCATTATTTTAACCAAATTTCAAGGGAGTGATTTGCAAGAGAGATATAGGAAGAGCATTGTGTAGTAGCAACAAAATACTTTGGAGCAGGAGAACTATTTAGAAGATCAGAAGAAAAAGTTATGGTGATTCACTCAAAAACCTACGCAGTAAGTTTTAAATTTTATTGTTAAAATATTTTTACAGTTTTTGTTAGTTTTATTCACAATTCAGAAGAATATATATATATATATATATATATATATATATATATATATATATATTATATATATTATATATATATATATATATATAACCCTGTATAACAAAAAAATTACTATAGATTTTACTAGTAAAAGAAATTTATGATCTATCTTCCTACTTAGATTTAATTAGAATTCATAGAAAAACAAAAAAATCAACACTTACCTTAAACCCATGTTTCTTCATACAAAATTTCACATTAGTTTTAACTTTCTCTACCACTTTACAATTATGTTTTTTTAATTTAGCCATTTTAGATATAATGGGTTTTTGTACTTACTGTGTATATGGTGAATGACATATAAAGTAGGGGAATCACATATTGAATTATATCCCAACCTTGTTGACCTCCATTTTTTTTTAAATGACTATATGTTGCACGGTGCGCCATCAATAACATAATGTATCGGTGCTACCCGAGTAATACAACGCACTAGTAAATTATAACACTTTTGATTTTGTCTATTTCGTTTATTGTTTCTCCCAGTGTAATATAACACTCTGATGTGTCTGTTCCTAATAACATCATTAAATAATTGCGGTGCGTTGAGCCTTACAAATCGCACCATCAACCCTCTCCAATTTTTAATAAATCGATATATGTTTCGCGGTGTGCCCTATGTAAGATAATGCACCAGGGCTAACTGAGTAATATAATGTTTCGGTATATTATAACACTTTTGATTTTGTCCAATATTTTCATCCTTGCTCCTGGCATAATATAAAAAATTTATGTGCCTATTCCTAATAGCATCATTAAATCATTTTGCTATGTTTAGCCCTACAAATCACACCGTCATCCCTCTCCTTTTTTTTAAATAGCTATATGTTGTGTAGCTTACCATATGTAATATAACACACTGCATCTACTTGAGTACTTCAACGCACAGGTATATTATAACACCTTCCATTATGTTTAGTATGTTCATCATTTCACCTGATGTAATAGAACACACTGACGCGTCTTTTCCTAATAGCATCATTAAATCATTGTGGTGTGTTTAGCCTTACAAATCACACCATTTTATTTTAAAATTAATTTTCAATGATGGTGATAAATAATTAAAATCACGTTGTGTTTAATCATATAAACGCACTGGTGCATTTATTCAGATAAACGCGTCGGCGACGGTTACCAGAGCTTTTTTGGTTGGAAATTATTTGATTTATTTTTAAAATATATCTGCTGGATTCTATATTTAATGGTACGTGTTGTATATTGATACAAAAATATATTAAAAGGTCTCAAGTAATAAAAATATTGATCAACATAAGGGCAACACATCATAAAAATCAGAGAAGACAAGTTATTTGTAATTATTTACAAAATTAATATGTTTGAACTATATGTAAGTTTAAATAATATGTATTAGTTGGTGTGTGTCATGTTGAGTCACAAAATGAATAAGGTTGATAAGAATATTTCTAATCTAAGTGTAGAAGAGTGTAAAATCCTGATAGAAAATTGCAAAATGATAAATCAGGTGAATGAAAAAATACAATTCAATATGAGTTTTTTTTCATTAATAATATACTTAAGAATATAAGGTAACATGTCTCAAACAATCTATTAATTCATATGCATTCAATGTTTTAAAGGGATAAACAACGAAGCAAAAGATCAATGTTGTCATAAGAAAAGAAAAATAATATAATACGTAAGTGGTGATGAATTGGTCCTTAACTTATCTGGAGTGGTGTTGGAGGTTAATGAAAGGGGGAACTTTTTTTACAGAACTATGAGGTCTCTATTGGAATGAACTATGAGTATTCAAAAAATGAAATTATATCTAAACTACAGGAAGCATTTCTGGAGAAATGATGTCAAACTTGCAATAGAAAAAACATACAAAAAAAAATCATTCAAAAGGTAATATTCCTAATTAAATAAGATGTTTTTCTAAAATGATATGTATCTATTACTATAAACCATTAATTTATTATATCGATTTTGTTGTATGTAGTTCTGATACATCATTATAAAAATAATTTATTATGTTTTTCATGAAGATTATGAAAATCCTAAATGATCAACGCATTGATATATGAAACATGCCAGTAGGAATGTGAAAAAAAGTGTATAAGGAGATGTTCAAAGATGTGGACATAGTTACATCACAAGAGGAGCCATTTCAAAAACAACATGGTTTAAATGTATGCAATCATGATTGAATTTGTACATATAAAAAAATAATTTAGCATTAAATATTAATTTTCAAGTATTTTCTCATAGAAAAGAAAACAAGATGGAACTCATTCAACACATAAAATAGGATGCAAAGAAGGAAGTGGTTTATTTCAAAGTTTGTGAGGAATTGTTAATATTTCCTTATAATAACTCAAGGTTTCATTTCTTTATATTTTAAATTGTTTTAGAACAACCATCCTTGAATGTATTCAAATAGCTGCTAACAACCAAAGAAGAGCCATAGGAAGAATTGATTGACATTGGGTTAAATAACGGTTTCAGTATATGTTGGCATATCAAAAATTAATTTTGGAATTTGTATGTATCTATGTTATTTTACTTCTTTGAGTTTGTAATTAATAGAAAAAAGACAAATCCTTTACATTAAATATATGACTTATTATGGGGTTTAAAACTTGCAGGAAACAAAGTATAGAACTACGCCAACAAAAGAGTCGTTGAAAGAAGGAATGAGGTTTGGTTTCAAAAGAATGTGTCTAATTCACGAGTCACTTCTTGCTATGGTACACTAATTTTTTATTTACATTGATGTATATTATGTATTTCAATTTTCACTATTCTCACTAATGTAGATATAGTCATTACAAGTTATTTCTTTGTTTGGTAATGGAACACGATCAAGAATATGAAAACAATTGATGCACTCAACAAAAAAATACTCCAAATAACCCAAGTCATGGAAGTAGCTCTATCATTGATAGCTATTCCAACAAAGAATGATGATGTATTGGGATATGAATGCAACCTCGTGTATTTTTTAAAATATTTTTCTATGAAAATGAGACATTTTGTTTATTGCAATCATGAACATAGTGTCCCAATTTAAAGACAAAGGGTTACCAATAACAATCCCATTTTGTATGGAAAATATCTTCTCATTGATATATAATGAAATATATTTTAATTTATTCTATTGTGTTATCCAATGTCGCTATGAAATGTTACACCACTGATTAAAGATATGGATGATTAAATATTATAATGAAGATATTTTAAATATGATAATATAACAAATCAATCCAAACGTCATATATAAATGCACTAATCAAATATTAATTTATGTGAATATTGTTATAAAATATATGTTGATTTCTAAAGGAATAACAAATTTAAAAAAATTACAATAATTGCATTGTCACAGGTTGATTTCTCCAAAAAAGAGAAAATATCGTAAAAAAACATTGGTGCATCCATAACATAAAAATGCATTGGTTATTTACATTAAATAATAGCATCCTGATGTCATCTTTTAGTATAACTAGTCCGTTTTCAAAAAATCAAAGCATTGGGACTTTTAGGATTGCAAGCACTATATTGTTTTTAATTAATTTCTTGGTGCATTGTAACTTTTAATGCAACAATGCTTTCATAGAACTAACACACCCCAGTTCTACAAAATATTATTTCCATTCCTCGTACACTATTAAAATTAACAGCACCAGAACCTCTATATAACAAATGCACCAGTGCGCTTATGTAAAGAAGAGGTGTCGGTGATGCATTTTTAAGAGAAAGCATTGAAAATGTAATTATTTTCTGCATGCCTGAGAGTCATTCCTTCATCAAAGAATGGCCAGGGATTTTTTTATATAAGAATTGGCATCATATATGTTTCAAGGTCCAGTTCTCTTTGAGTTGAATGCACTGGTAGTTTTTTGTTGTAAGCACCAGGGAAGTATACATTTCAAGTTTTGGTACTCTTTCAAATAGATTCATTCGTGATTTTAATTATGTAGCAAGCATGATGCCTCTCTATAAGTAGGGAATAAAAGCTTCTTATTCCATAAAGCACACCGAGGAAAAAAAAGAAAAGAAAAAACATCTACTAAAACCCTTGGTTACCCATATCTTTTCTTTTGTGATGATGTTTTGTTATAAGCTCGACTAAAAAATCTGTACCCACAAACGAATGTTTTAGGAGATATTTTTTTGACCATTTTTGCTAATTTTATAACACTAAAATCTCCATTATACCTCTGCTAGAAGGTACTTTCCTTGTAGTGGTTCACACCCCTTTCTAGCACAACTCTTTAATTATAAGGAATATATATACTCGATAGAAATGGATCTAGGTATACATTTTAGAATATGTTTCTCTCCATTTTTCATGGGCTGGGTATACCTTTTACAATATATATCTCTCCATTGTCCATAATATAGGTAATTTTTTTATCTAAATAGTTAACAATTTCTTTATGTCCCTCCAGCAAATTCATCCCTACCAGTATATCATAACATCCAAAAAGAAAAATATTTATATTTATGGTTGTTTTACTTCCATTTAATTCAATGGGATATGACTTTACCTAATTAGTACCCTTCCTTTTAGTGTCAGTAGCTAATTGGGCCAACCAAGAGATCTTATATTTTTCTAAATTTAATTTACGTGTTCCCACTACCTAGGGACTAATATAACTTAAATGGGAACCTAGATATATGAAAACATAAATAAATAGATTAGAAATAGTACCTTCTATCTCAATCATCATGGATTGGTGTTTAGCTAGAATCTCTTCAAATGTCACGTTAATTTTGTAAACACTTCTGGCCACATTATTCACGGTGGAAGCCTCTTGTATATTTTGCAAATTTTGAATAGATTTAATATTATCAGGGAAATTTTGTAGAAGGTGACACCCTCCACAACCCCACCACTTCATTCGTTCCCATTAAAACTTTTATTTTTCAGATATATAGGCTTAGTTCTAGTATGAGCTTGAGTATTTTGTAGTTCGTTATCATTTATGTTGAAATTCTAACTCTTGTGACCCTTACCAAAAAATGTAAAAGAGGTATATTTAATCCCTTTTACTCGTGCAAATTTGTCCTTTTTGCTTGGCCAAGATTTTGCATTTTCATTTCTTAGTTTAACCTCCTAACAATAGATTCTTCCCCTTCAGATGGCTTCGTCCATTATCTTTGGATCATCATATTCAATTTTTTCTTTAAAAAAGAGAGGAAGGTAACTGATAAATGACTACATTTTGTATTTTTCTTCATGAATATAAGACACATACCTCAAGAGATGAGTAAATTTCATCATAAGTTCATTCATGATCATTTAATGAAATATTAATTCCTAGAATTATCTCACTTTTTCATCATAATATCATTCAATAAAATATTTTTCCTCGAAAAATATTTGAAATTCTTCCTAAATAACACCCTTGTCTTAAAAATTATGTATAGTCCTCACTTATTCTAACAATAAATAAGCTTTTCCCTGTAACTAATATGTATCTAATTTAGGCTTCAAATTGCTAGGATAATCATAAACACGGTGGTGAGGCTCATAAATTTGTAAATTATATGGACCTTAATGCCACTCTCCAGCTTACTAAAATCAACTTTTCTCACAATTATTTGCATGTTTTCTTATATTTTGCTTAATGATAAGGGTAAAGATGAGATGTCATGTCTTGTGGTCTAATGTGCATTGATTACAGGTTTTGGAGAAAATTTTGGCTAATTAAAGTGTAGGAACTCGAAGTATACAAGCAAGATGGATATTAGAAGATTGGATATTCCTCCTTAACTCCTCACTCAATGGAAGATTCTTCCACTAGATCTCACCAGCTTGGAGTTACAAGCAGTCGATCCATTAAGATCATTGCCAGCCAAGCAAGTGATAGTTGAAGACTAGTTCATTTCGAGTTTTGGAGCCAAGGCTCCCTAAGTTTAAGGAATTTTTTGGTAACTTCAGTTGTATAAATAAGAAGGCCAAAAGCCTAATTAGGGTTCAACTTTTTTTATTGTAGCCAAGAGCCATTTTCAAGCTAAGACATTGTGACTAATGACTCTTGTGTATTTTTTATATTTTAATGAAAATGATAAGCATTCCCTTGATCCAGCATTGAGTTGACTCAGGGGGCTAAAGCTCTTATGTAAGAGCCCAACCCTGGCAGCAGAGGTTCCTCTTTTTATACATGTATTATGAGATTACATTCAAAATTAGCTGTTGAAATGATTTTGGTTTTGTTAATTTACAAGTATTTGGATGATTAATTAGTTTACTTCCATTTGTGGATAGTTAGATTAGGGGTATCATAATGACAAAAGACACTCAATAAAATATGGTGATAGTGGCTTTCACCTCATCTCCCCTATGGGATCATGACTTGAGGGTTCTCTGCATACAACCGAAAAACATATTTCTTGATTTACTGCATAATCTGGGGTTTCTTGATGAGTAGGTCATTGTCTTTGAGTCTTAGGATGAGTTACAATTGTCATGTTTTATCTCTTACATTTTGCATTGGTTTCAAAGCACTTCCTTCATGAACTTAGCCACTAGATGGAAATAACTTTGTTTTCTTCCTTTTAATAAATCTTTCCCATGTATAGATGAATTTGTCATAAATGAAGACAAGAATGTATGTTGTTACAGGAGATTCTAAATTACAGTGATACCTCATCTCATTTGCCTCATTCAAGCCTTATCCACCCATGTTTCCAAATTCCACTAAAGCCTAAATCTTAATTCTTGTTTTGTAAGTAAATTGTTCATTTCCATTGAGTAAATCCAACCATATTGAAGCATTTTATTTAGCCCTAGATAGTTTTGACCCCATTCATGCCTTATTGCCCCATTATATACCTTTCCCACACTTCATTCCACCTTCCCTACCACTTCCTAATCTTTCAGCCTGTTTCCTGTAGTAAAACAAGGCATCCTATAGTAGGACTAGGACATCCTATAGTACTACTACAGGAAACCCTGTAGCAACCTATTTTGAGCCCTAATTTAGAAAAATGTCATTTAAGCTTGGATTAGGCCTCCACTTGGTTTCCATACCCTTAAGACCAATCTAGCCCACTTCCTCCATACCTGTCTCCCTTGCCAAAGAAGAAGCGAAGATTAGAATTTGAATTCATAAAATGAAAACATCAAAAATGGAGATTTTCCTACAATATCTAAATTAGGAAATGCATGCAACAATTATAATACTCCCTAGATCGTATTCCATGCTCAATTAGTTTAGATCATCACATGTTATAAATAAGGTTAATCTAGGTTTCTTTTGCAAGAAAATGTGTCAATGTGTAGCTAAAGTATTCCATGTCACTTTCCAAACATCTTCCAATTCAATCTTTCATTCCTTAAAGTAGGAAATATCATTTTTCTTTCATTAAGGATAAATTTCCTTTCTCCATTTGGTATTCAAACTTCTTCTAGTCAATAGAAGACTAGTTTGAGCACCCTTAGTGGTCTAAGTGACAAGAATAAACCATTCCATCTATTTTTGTATACAACACTGCAACCTCTAGGTTTGTACAAACCCTTGTTTATGAAGTAAATTTGGTAGCCCCATGAGTTGCAACATTCTTGCTACAATAATGATGCTCATCATTTTTTAGCATTGTTGTTGGGGAGGTGTCCGAGAATATTGATTTCTACTTTATTTACTTCTTTCCTTATTTATTTCTCATTTTGCAAATAGTTCCATTGACTAGATAGTTACAATCTGTTTTTTCTTTCTTTCCAATTCTACAATTAGTTCCATTCAACAAGTAACTGCAATTTGGTTTTTCTTTCTTTCCATTCTACAAAAAGATCTAAAAAAACCTAAAAGAAAAGAAGGAAACCTCCTTTCATTCCTCGTAGGAGTAGAGACAACTTAGGGAATTTTTTTTCCAAATACCCTCACTACATCAAACATCCAACCTTCCCTCTTCTTCGATGGTTATGAGATGGAGGACCCATTAGGTGAACAACTAGATATTTTTGAAGAGCCTATTGGGGAAGAAGAAGAAGACACCATTCCACCAACTTACACCATGGATGAAAATAGAAATGGGATTGGAGACAGGGAAGGACCTAAGAATAGAGTTGAGAGTGTTTTCCCATTAGAGAAACTAATGGGGATGCTAGGATGAAAACCATAAGCCCCTCTACTCTTCCTCACTTCCATGGCCTGACCTTAAAAGACTCAAATACTTTTTTGTTTGAGTTTGTTTTCATATGAAGAACTTATGATTACACTTCTGATAATCAAAAGTTAAAATTGTTCCCATCCACTCTCAAAGATGTAGCCTTGCGTTGGTTCATCGGTTTACCTAGGGACGATATCACCATCTAGGATTAGATGCAACAATCCTTCAATAATAAGTATAGGGATTACCGTAGGTCCAATGATACCAAAGAGGAAATTTTTAGAATGACCTTGGGACATGATGAATCTTTAGACAATTATGAGGAAATATTCCAACTCAGCTACAAAAGGGCCAGGTGCACCCTTAATCCTAAATGGCTTAACCTAGTCCTTCTTAAGGGGGTCAGGGAAGATCTCCTAGAAACCCTAAACCTATTGTCAAGAGGGGAAATCTATCAGTTATCTTATGATGATATCAAGATAGTTTTTAGGAATCATTCAGGAAGCTAGAAAGAAGGGTAGGTCTAGTCAAGCTTTGGCTAGTTTTTCCTCCTCCAACACATCCATAAAAAGTGAAATTGGGAACATGTTAGAAGAATTTAAGAGTGAAATGTTACATACCCTTTGTTTTTAAATGGACACCATGCAGATCAAGAGGAAGCAGAGAGAGTCTTAGTTATCTTCTGCCCTAGATGCACCAAGAGGCACCCTAGGAATGAATTTCCATTAAATATATAGAAATATTCTAAGTTTATGAGGAAAACCACTCCACAGTCAAGTGCCCTCCTCTGCCTAGATTAAAAGTTGTGTATCAACGAGTTGAAGGAGTAACTGAACAATTTTTCTACATCAAACAAAGGAGGCCTCAAGGACCTCGGCCATACCAACAAGGCAGGAAAGGGGCATCCTATTCATATTAAAACTCTAACCAAAATGTATCCATTCCCCCTTGGTGCATGCCTACTCATCCTTCATGGTCCACACCTTCTCCCGGGTATTTTGCACCTCAATACCATTCCCAACCTACCAACCAACCATTTAAGCCATATGCTCCTCTATGACCTCAGTGGAATGCACCATCCCAAGGGTGGAGGCTCCCATACAACCAAGTTCCAGCTTTATTGCCTCCACCTATATCTCAACCACAAATCCTACACTCTTCTCCACCTAAACATCCTCAGATGCCTACCCAACCAAATTTGAACCCAAAAGAAAGATAGGAACAATAGGTCTACAATCGACAAACATCCTACCCTACCTATGCTGTGGAAATTGAAGAAATTAACCTCAAGTTTGGAAGAGTGCTTCTAGATAATCAACCTCCATCTCCACTTGAGGAGCATGAAGAGGAAAAGGAGGAAAGTGTCCCTCAAGCAAATCCATCTCCTTTCCCTGAGAGATTAATCCATCATGTTCAACATACCACAGAAGAAACTGAACTTCTAGGTGAGCTGAAAATTTGTGTTAAAGGAGTGCTTCTCAAAGCTATCAAAGATGTCCCCATCTGTGACAACTTAATCAAGGAAAAGTGTTTCAAACATATGGGAAGGTGAAGGAAAGACATCCTTATCATTAATGTCATTAGACAACTGTTCGACTTAATGTTGGGGCGGGTGATTTTCCCAAAGTATTTAGATCTTGGAAGTCCTATAGTATATGTACACATCGATGGAACCATTGTCCCCCATACCTTGATCCATCTTAAGGCTTCCATCAATGTGATGACTAAGGAGACTATGCTTAAATTGAATCTCCAAGGATCATTAAGAAATATCACAATAATCTTACAGCTTGTGATAGGTCCACAATAGCTCCTGAGGGAGTTGTTGAGGATGTGATGGTATCCATTGATTCATGGGAATACCATGTTTAATTCTTAGTTCTCAAACCTAAGAACAAGTTCAATGGCTATCCTCTCATCCTTTGGAGGCCATGGTTAGCCACTACATATGCTTACATAAGTTGACGGGCTAGGAATATGACCATTAAAAATGGGCATCTCTCCAAAAAATTGCTCTTGTACCATCCTGCTCAACTATCTCTGGAGCATGACTTACCTATATCATTAGAAGAGGAGGAAGAAGATGAATTCTACTGTTACCCAATCTATACCCTAGATGCTACTATAGGAGGGGGGAACCTGATGAAGATGACCTGATTGACAAAATCCTCCAAAATCAACCCCCCAACACCATGTCTCTTGAGGAGTTAGTGAAGGAATCCAAAGATAATTCTTAGACCGATCTATGCTTAGCTGAATCAAGCACTACTCATGTCAAGATGATAGAATTTAGATGAGAAAGAGCACTGAAAATCAACCCCTCTCTTTGTACATCAGGAAGAGGAAGTATGTGACATGCTAAGAAATAATTTGGATGTCTTTGCCTGGAGTTACAAGGAAATGAAGGGAGTATACCCATCGATGTGTACCCACCACATTGACATCAAGAAAAGCTACAAGTCAGTCTCCCAACGTCAGAGGAGGATCAACTTAGCCCTTAAGGATATACTCAAATAAGAACTACAGAATTTGTTGGATATAGGGTTCATTTACCCCATCTTAGATAGTGAGTGGGTGTCTCCTCTGGTTATGTTCCAAAGAAAAATTGAAAGTGGATGATCTGTGTGGATTACCAAGAGCTAAATAAAGCCACAAGAAAGTATCATCCCCTCTACCTTTCATTGACCAAGTATTAGATGATCTGGCAGAAAAGAAGTTCTCCTATTTCTTGGATGGATTTAGTGGTTACAATCAAATCCATATTAGCCCAGAGGACTAGGATATAACCACCTCCACCTATCCCTGGAGTACCTTTTCTTATAGGTTTCTTCCTTTGGGTTTATGCAATGCCCCTTCCATTTTCTAGAGGGATGCCCTGAGCATCTTTGTAGAGCTAGTCCATAATTCTGTGGAATTTTATATGGATGATTTCACCCCATATGGGTGTGATTTCTTGGAGGCTCTCTGTAGCTTGGGAAAGGTATTAAAAAATTTCACTGAAAGGAACTCATCCCTTACTCCTGAGAAGTGTGAGTTCTTGATGACTGAAGGGACTATTCTAGGTCACTCAATATCCCGGGAAGGGTTGCAAGTAGACCCAAATAAGATAAATTTCATAAAAAGGGTCCCTATCCTCAAAAGGAGAGGGATGTCAGAAGTTTCTTAGGCTTATTTGGATACTATAGGAGATTCATAAAAGTCTTCAACAAGGTAGCCTTACCTTCATTTGGACTACTGGCCAAGGATTATGAATTTTTATGGTCAGAAACCTACAAAGAGGCCTTAAAAACCCTAAAGGACAAGTTCGCTACTTCACCTATACTCTGAGCCTCTTCCTCTTCACATACATGCTAATGCCTCTCACAAATTTATAGGATCAACTATAGACTAGATAGATGACAACCTACCTCATGCCATTTACCTCATCAGAAAAAATCTATCCAAAGTTGAGTTTAGCTACACAGTGACTGAAAAGGAGCTCCTAGTTGTTATCCATTCCTTGAATAAATTTACACATTACATCATTGGTTACCATACCTTTGTACATACCGAACATGTTGCCATTAAATATTTGATGAGAAACCTAATGTGAATTTCCAAATTATTGTATGGTTACCTTTGTTAGAACAGTTTGATCTAACTATTATTGATAAGCCTAATAGAGAAACTGTAGTTGTAAATTTTTGTCCATATTGAATTTTCTTGCAGGTGAGGAAGGAATGGTCAATGACCAGCTGCCAAATGAGCATTTATTCACCATTTTAGTTCTCTCTCCATGGTTTTTTGACATAGAAAACTACTTAGTAGCTGCATAGTCCCATCCAAATTTGTCCTCCAAGGAAAAGAGCGGAAATATAAGGAAAAGCACCCCATTCAATTAGATTGGGGGAAATCTCTTCAAGTTGGTCCCAGATTAAATTCTGAGGATATGTGTCGAGGAGGAGGAAGTTCTTGAAATCCTTCTAGCATGTTGTGATGGGCATTGTGGAGGTAACTTTTTAGCCAAAAGGACAACATTCAAGGTACTAAAAGTTTGCTATTACTAGCCCACTCTCCACTAGGATGCAAGAAGGTATACCAATCAATGTGATAGGTGCCAAAGAATGGGGAACCTACTCCCACGGAGGAAATGACTTTGCATCCTCAAGTGAATTTTGAGCCATTTTACAAGTGGGGCATGGATTTTATTGGGCCCACTAATCCTCCATCAGGATAGAAAAAGTACATCATTGTGTGCACTGACTACTTAACAAATTGGGCTAAAACCAAAGTTTTCAAGGTAGCCACATAAGAAAAAGTGGCTGAGTTCTTGAGAGAGAATGTGTTTTACAATTTTGGATGCCCTAGAGAGCTAGTCATTGATCAAGGCACTCAATTCACCTCACACATGATTGAGAATTTGTTAAGCCAACATAATATCAAGCCGAAGAAGTCCACCCTTTATTACCCTCAGGTCAATGGACAAGTGGAAGTCACCAAAAGAGAATTGGAAAGCATTCTGATAAAAGTGGTTAGCAACAATAGGAAGGATTGGGCTGATAGACTAGTGGAGGCCACTTTGGCCTATAATACAATGTGGAAGACAACCATTAGCTTCACCCATTATGATTTGGTCTATGGGAAGAAGTCCATGCTCTCCATTGAGTTTGGTTACAACACTTTAAGGATGAAAACACAATTGTATCTAGATGTTACAAGGGCAGAGCAAGAGAGTTTGCTACAACTAAATGGGTTAGATGAATCCAAGATGTGGGCCCTCCTACACACAGAGGTGACTCAAGTACAAAGAAAGGTTTGGCATGACAAAAATATCAAAGAAAATTTATTTGAAGAAGGAAATTGGGCTCTGGTGTATGTCTCAAGGTTCAAGATTTCAAAGGAAAGTTGATGATGAGATGGTTAGGCCCATATGTGATAGAAAAGTTCCATGACAATGGGGCTTTTCAGATTAGAACCATTGATGGAGAAGGTATCCCTTTGCTCGTCAATGGGTATAGGTTTAAAGTCTACAAAAAGCCATTTTCAAAAAAGGAGTTCATCAGTAGCATCAATAAGGTAGTAATGGTGATTAAAGGAGTCTTGGCTTCCACCTCACCAAGTTCTTGAGGACTATTGAATCTTTGAAAAAATAAATAAATAAATAAAGGAACCAGATGAAAACCTTCATGATGCACTTGAGGTGCACTCTTACATTGAAAACCTCTGTGAGGCAACCCAAGAGTTAAAAAAAAAGAGAAACATAAAAAACCACTGGGTGAAAAATTCCTTTGATGCACCTAGGGCAAGCAACTAGGATAAAAAAAGGGTTAAAGTAGTAGTCAACTAGACACGTGGCAAGGTCACATCAAAAGGGAATAAATTGGAAAGGTGGTCAAGTTACATTGAAGAGGAGTGGGTGACGATTACAAGGAATTGTTGTGTCATAACTAATAGTGGGACCAACGGTCCAAAAGGAGAAATATGTACTCATCCAACCAACACATCGCTCAATGAAATTGACCGTAAATAGAAATATTGCCTAACTTTCATGCAAGGTATTGTTCATTTTGATATTTTGAGACCTGAGACCACCTGAAGGAACCATTTAAAGGAAAATTTAGTCTCGGCCATCCTACAATGAAAACCTACAGGAAACATAAAGAAAATACAAGAAACAATGAGGAAATCTAGTCTCAGCATCCTACAGTGAGCACCTAAAGGAAAACTATAGGAACATGTAGGTTTCTAAAAAATGATGTCAAGGGGTTCCTAGGGCTAGAAATTCAAGTATTATCCTCAATCAAAGAATTGCAATGAAAGTTAGGTGCCATATCCTCTGTGCTTTCATTTAGAAAAATAAAAAAAAGATGTCATTTCTTTCAGTGATTAGAGTGTTCATACAGATAGACAAAATTGTGTACAGGATTGTGTAGATTAAAAGGAGAATTGTAGTCATCACCCTCCTAAACTCTATACCCTCATCACTTGGGGAATCTCTTAAGCTATAGCCACCAAGACTTCATACCAAAAATTTGATTAAGTGAAAGGATGATAGGTGGTAGAAATCTTTACAAGGCATCAGTGGTTGGGATTCTTCAATCTACTTAGGGGATATGATGAGGATATAGCTAGGGAATTTTAAATCTTACCATACCTATAGCTAGAGTAAGTGACACTACAATAGTGAGGGGATTTTCGGTGACAATTACCCCTAAAAGCATTAGCAGGGTCACTACACTTCCTCTATGGTTGCAATGAAGAAAAGAGGATAAAGTTAACAAAACTCTTGCCAAGAAGAACTTTTTATTATAAGGAGAGGAACCAATTGAGGACAAAAATCAGATTAAAAAATGGAGCATTCCATATCCTTAGGATGAAGTATGCTATCACATTCTCAAGTATATTTCTTGTGAGGGTAGACTTAGTATAGTCTATGTTTACTAGTTTAGGCTCCTCCATGAGCTGAGATTTGGAGAAGAGTTACCTCCTCATAGAAGACTTAGTGTGTCTTAATTTTTGTTGCAATCAATAATAGACATGAGCATCAAAATATAAGAAGGGAAGCATCAACATCTGGCACATTGTGGATTGATCAATCTCATACTAGAAGATTCCCTAAACAACTTAAGAATACCTATTATACGGTCAAAATTTGCATACATGAATAGAGGTGATGCAATTCAAGTCATTAAGTATGAAAGAGACCCTACTTCTAGTGGTGAAGAAGAGGGAGAAGATCATGTAGAGGAAGAAGATCCTGAGGAAGAGGAGCATGAAGAGGAAGAAGAAGAAGAAGAGCTTTAAGAAGAGGAGGTAGAAATAAATGAGACAAAGGATGAAAAATACAACAGGGAAGAAGCACAAAAGGATGAAGGAAGTCCTAAAATACATAGAAAGGATGGAGAGGAATCTCCAAGGGTGTCTTCGGAGCCCACATAGAATGATGGATTTGTTTCCTTAACTTCTCTAAGTGCACCTATCAAATCAAAAGGAAAGAGGCAGAGGTAGACTCCCCTATACTTCAGAACAAGGAGCACCAGGATAAAACAAGGGAGACCTCAAACATCTACCAAGATTCCTATAATCATAGAGGGCTCACTAAAAGAACAAGAGAAGTTAGTCCCTATAGGAAAGAGAGGTGAAGAAGGCAAATCACAATAGGTTTCCCCAAGGTCACCAATCACCTATGTTAGGAGGCATATCACTAGGTCAACCTTAGCAAAACAAGTCAAAGAACATTTGACCGCATTTCAAAAATGGAAAGGTATCCTACAAGAAACACAGAAAGACCTATAGGAAACAAAGATAGTCCTATAGGAAACTCTGTCAAAACTATAGGAAACACATAAACAGGATCAGGAATGATAGCAAGGGGAAACGAAAGGAAAATCAGCAACAACCCAAATACAACAGTAGAAAAATACTCATGAGCTAGTAAAGGGAGAGTCCTGGGAGCTGAATGAACCTAGCCCATATCCAAAACTCAGCTCCTATTAAAAATTCATTGAGGGTGGCATATTTATGTTGCAAAAATTTTCCATCCCTCTATTCTTTGGGCTTGAAAGGGAGAGAGCAAGGACACATCGTTGGATGCAAATTGCTAAATCAAAAAGTGTAGACAATGTGGGCTATATGGAAGAAAAAATGCTAGAAATGGGAATAGAGTTGAGTAGCATAATAGACAAGCAAAGAGTGATGAAATATCAACTAGAGGCTGAGAAGACATGGCTGAGGTGGAAAGTATGGGAGAAAGAGAACCAATTGGAAACTATAGCAAGTCTCTCCATGGAACCATTCTAGTGGAGGATGCCAAAAAAAATCATATGACTTATACCTCAAAGAATAATGGTTGTAGTTTTAGATAAAAACCCTAGCATAATGAGGAATTATTCCTTTCCAAGATTATAGGAAGTTCATTAAACTTTGTGACCAAAGCACCCTAGAGGACAGGGCCAAGATATTTGAATTTTACCTGCATAACTTGGCCCTAATAGATTTGAATGTGTGGGACCCCAATACAAAGAAAGGGGACTTACAACTAATGACCTTTGCATCATGGATGAATCATGAAGAGGCTAGGGCTAACGAAGTAAAAATGGTATTGGAAAGAGACGAAACAAAACACCTTTACATCATAGTAGAACAGATAAACTCCATGGCAGTCATTAGCACCCAAAACCACATTACTAATGATCCCCAGCTTGCACCAAGATACCTACCTACACAAGAGAAATAAGTCACTAATTTTGAGGAAAATTTGATATTTCTAGGGGATGAAAGCCATCAAGCATGCCAAAGGATATGAAACACCTTACCCTACAACCTAAATATTAGGGAGTATCATTCTCCTCAAAGTGTAAGGGATGCACTAGAAAGGACCCCACTGTATAGGAAAGCATTGTAGAGACTCAAAGTCAATTGCATTTGCTTCAAACTCAGTCCACCATTTCTCTTGGGTATGTTAGAAGGAGAAAGGAAGAAGAAGAAAGAAATCATTGGGAGGAAATAGAGAAGCATGCATGATTTTATCCAGAAGAGGAGGATACTACAATTGAAGCCTGGAATCTCAGGGAGGCCACCAAAGCAATGAAGGACATGGACATAGATTGAGTTGCTCAGAGGTTGAGAAACACTTTCAGTATGGGGGTGATGATGAGGCTCATGAATTGGTAAATTATATGGACCTTAATGCCACTCTCAAACTTACTAAAATAAACTTTTCTCACAATGTTTTACATATTTTTTATATTTTTCTTATTAAGAAGCATAAGGATGAGATGTCATGTCTTGTGGTATAATGTGCATTGATTGTAGGTTTTGGAGAAAATTTTGGCTAATTAAAGTGTAGAAACTAGAAGTAGACAAGCCAGAGGGATTTTAGGATGTTGAATATTCCTTCTCAACTCCTTACTCACTCAAGGATTCCTTCAACAGATCTCGTCAATGCAGAGTTACAAGCAACCGAACCATTAATAATATTGGCAGCCAAGCTAGTGATAGTTGAAGACCAGTTGGTCTCGATTTTGGGGGCCAAGCCTCCCTAAATTTAAGGAATTTGTTGGTAAATTCAGTTGTATAAATAAGAAGGCCTAGAGCCTCATTAGGGTTTGACGTTTTATATTGTATCCAAGAGGCATTTTCAAGCTAAGACATTGTGACTGATGACTCTTGTGTATTTTTTATATTTTAATGAAAATATGAAGCATTCCCTTGATCTATCACCAATTTGACTCAGAGGGTTGAATCTCTTGGGTTATGTCCCAACCCTAGTAGCAGAGGTTCCTATTTCTGTACATGTATACTTAGATTACATTCATAGTTATTTGTTGAAATTATTTTTGTTTTGTTAATTTGCAAGTTTTTCGATGATTGATTAGTTTGCTACCATTTGTAGATAGTTAGATCAGTGGCATCATAGTGACAGAAGACACTCCATAAAAGTTGGTGATAATGGCTTTCACCTCATCTCCATTATGGTATCATGACTTGAGGGTTCTCTTCATACAACCCAAAACAAATTTCTTGCTTTACTGCATAATCTAGGGTTTCTTGATGAGTAGGTCATTGTCTTTGAGTCTTAGGATGAATTAAAATTTTCATTTTTTATCTCTTAAGTTTTTCACTTGTTTCAAATCACTTCCATTCATGAACTTTGCCAATAGATGGTAATAAATTTGTTTTCTTCCTTTTAATAAATATTTCCCATGTATAGATGAATTTGTGCATAAATGAAGATAAGAATGTATGTTGTTGCTATATCTTATCAATTTCATGGATACCTCATCGTATTTCCATCATCCAGGCCTTATCCTCCTATTTTTCCAAAGTCCAGTAAACCCTAAATCCAAATTCGTGTTTTGTAAGAAAATACATTTCCACTGAGAAAATCCAACCATCTTGAAGCATTTGATTGAGCCCTGGATGGTGTTCACCTCCTTCATGGCCTATTCCCCCATTATATACCTTTCCCACACTTCATTCCACCTTACATGTACCATTTCCTAAGCTTTCAGCCTGTTTCCTATAGCAAAGCAGGGCATCCTATAGTAGAACTAGGACATTTTGTAGTATCACTACATGAAACCCTATAGCAGTCTGTTTTGAGCTCGAATTTAGTAAAAATGTCATTTAAGATTGGATTAGGCCTCGACTTAGCTTCCATACTCTTATTACTAGTCTAGTCCTCTTCCTCCATACCTATCTCCCCTACCAAAGAACAAGCGAATATTAGCATTTGCATTCATAAAATGAAAACATCAAAAATTAGTTTTTTCTGCAATGTCTAAATTAGCACATGCATGTAGCAGTTGTAATACTCCCTAGATCAGATTTCATGCTCGGTTAGTTTAGATCATCACATGAAATAAATAAGGTTAAGCTAGGTTTCTCTTGCAAGAAAAATGTGTCAATGAGTAGCTAAAGGATTTCATGTCAATTTACAAACATCTTCCAATTAAATCCTTCATTCCTTAAAGTAGGAATCATTGCTTTTCTTTCGTTAAGGATAATTTTCCCTTCTCCAGTTGGTAGTCAAACTTCTTCTAGTCCATAGAAGACGGTTTTAAGAAACCCTAGAGGTATATCACCCCAGTTGAATAGTGACAAGAGTATACAATTACATATATTTGTGTATACATCACTATCACCTCCAAGTTTGTAGGAACCCCATGTTTATGAAGTAAAGTTCGTATACCGAGAAGTTGCAGCATTCTTCCTACAATACTACTGCTCATCACATGGAAATATCAATTAATGTTGAGTAACCATATATATGCTTCTTCCTTTAATTCTTTATCATAATTTGGGAGTCAATTTTTCTTATGAAACCAGCTCAGAAAAATATAGAAAATATAGATCAACGCCTTAAAATTTAGCCTCTTCAAGGGGGTAGCCTCCTTTACATTATAAATGAGCAATTCTTGGATGATTCAAATGAAAAAAACTCCTTTCTATATATAGGATTCTAAGGAGTCACAATATAACCCAGCTGACCTAACAATAATAATATAAAGTCACAAAAATAACAATAGAGGGATTCTATGGGGTACAATATTAACAACATGGGGACAATAGGGGCACAACAATATTAATAAGGGATACAACTACAATAGTAATGGGGTAATCACTAGTATTATAGGGATATAACATGCCCCTCTCCTTCAAAAAAGTTTTGTCCTCAACACTTGAGTAGTTCTATATGCTTCTATATAAAATTCTCATCCTCCCATGTGAAATCTTCAGTGGATAAGTTCTTCCACTTCATGAGATACTCTGAAATTGATCAATTTCATAGTTGTTGAGTTCTTGTTTTTGTGACTACTTCCGGTTCGATTATAATTTTTCCTTCCTCCTCAAGTTTTGGCAATATTGTTTGAACTAGGAGCTTTTCGCCTATAACCTTATTTAAACATGAAACATGGAAAACTGGGTGTACTCGAGAAGTTGCAAGAAGCTCCAATTTCTATGCCATAGTACCAATCTTTCGCAACACCTTGTATGTACCATAATACTTTGTTGATAATTTATTATCCTTCTTAGCTTGCTTGAGGGACATTTGTTTGTATGGTTGTAGCCATAGGAATACCCAATCACCTACATCAAAACTTCTTTCGCTACGATGATGATCTGCTTGTTGTTTCATTCTATTCTGTGCCAACATGAAGTTATCCTTTAAGAGTTGGAGGACTTGTTGTATGTTCGATGTGATGTTCCACTACTTGAACCTTAGAATTTTATCTTAAATATGATGTGATGGATGGTGGCTGATACCCATAAAGTGCCATAAATGGGGTCATTTTTGTTTTTGTATAGAAGGAAGTGTTGCACCACCATTCAGCCAGAGGCAACCATTTTACCCATTGTGTATGTTTATCAGATACAAAGCAATGAAGATATCTTTCCAAACATTTGTTTACTATCTCAGTTTTCCCATGAGATTGAGGATGATAAGATGAGCTATGAGCTAACTGCGTACCAAGACAAGAAAATAATTCTGTCAAAAAATTTCCAGTGAAAATGGGATCTCTGTCACTTACAATAATCTTT